>CM067369.1:114929404-114982204 GCA_034401795.1 Chaetoderma sp. LZ-2023a
CGCACTCACACACGCGCGCACACTCACGCACACATGCACGCACGCACGTACACCTTTTGCACGATGTCAATGATTAAGAAGACATAATGTACACGAAAAGATTGACGGTGAGAATGCTAAACCCTAACCGGATTTGCACTTAGATGCAGTAGCTATATACTTCCGGTACAAATTGGGGTTACTCAACTCTTTTAAACCTTACAGACCAGAACATACACATTCTTAATGATATAAGGCATATTCTGTTGAATATTTTGAAACTAAATTGACTAGTAGCTGTTGATGCATCTGGCAGCAACAAGTTTCAGCCGAATCAGATTCAAAATATTCAACAACTTTCCTATATAATTGAATTTCATACTGGCATTTCAAGCGTTAACCCTTTTAACTCCCAAATTTGTTCAAGAACATTTCAATTTTCACATAGACAATGTCCAAGAGAAGACTATTTCTGAAATTTTATCACTGGAATGACTGGCTCGGTTATCGAGCCGGTAATTCCAGTGGTAAAATTTCAAAAAGTCTTCTCTTGGTCTGCAAATGGACATTTCTGACCCCTGCAGAAGCCGCGTTTGCCTGATATGAGTGTTAAAGGGCTAAGGGATTAATCCCACCCCACATCAACCCCCCCCCCCCCCCCCCCATCCCCTCCACTCCACCCCTTAATACCAGAACTCCGACAAGATGTAAATTACGATCGACCAGACATTTGCAGGAAATTTAAAAGACATTTTGACAATCGATATTTACACTTTCTATAGCAACATCATCAGCAGCGTTCAATTTAAACTAGTTTCAAAATATGGCTTCCCAATGTAGCGTTCCTTGAGTCGAGGTAGGGTGTGTATGACTGGGTAGGCCCTATCACTTCTAGATTGCCTGGGAAATAATGAAACTATATCCGGACGGAACTGGCCCGGGAATTAGCCAGGCCATCACTAATTTAGCTCCTCCTATCGAATAAGTTTTGCCACTATAAATTAGTGTTTACGAAATTTAAAAATCTCACTTAGATAAATAAGCAAACTAGTCGTTTTTTGGATGGATAAACGACACGACGTATTTGTGAGAAATAAACTATAACCCTTTAACTCTCGAATTTGTTCCAAAAGATTTAAATTTTCCCAAAGAGAATGTCCTTTGCAGTCCAAGAGAAGACTAATTTTGACAATTTATCAGTGGAATGACTGGCTCTGTTATCGAGCCAGTCACTCCAGTTGTAAATTTTCAAAAATTGTCTTCACTTGGACTGAAAATGGACATTTCTCAAGACCACCGCAGATGTCATTTTTGGCTGATATGAGTGTTAACGGGTTAAAGAAAAGTAGTTTATATTTAAATGTGACGAAAATTGCGGGTTTGTTTAAATATTGATATTAGATTTGGTAGAAAAATATGATTTTCAGAAATTCTGAGTATGAGTAGGGTATAGGGCTAATACTATATCATCTTTTTTTGCTTTTGCCCAAATATGTTTTATAAACAGTGATAATTGATTTAAGCATGCAATTGTAAAATTTCTGCAAGCCACCGAATAATAAGTTTCATGTGCAATAACTCTGAATATGGTGAATATTTTGAAAACAATTTGACTGAAAGTTGTTGGTGGCTTAGCCACCAACAACATTCAGTAAAACTGATTTCAAAATATTCATTATATCCAGAGTTAAATATTATCAACGTAATTGGAGGCATATTAGAACGTATGTCTATGTGTTAGCAGCAGTAAAGAACATCTAATAAGGGAAGTCTAAACATTATCAGCAGTGCAAAACTGTAGGGGCAACAACAATACTGCAAATAACAGTAGTCATAGTTAATGGCGAGTAGCTTGCAGGCTTGCAGGCTGGATGACTAGATGACTAGATTGATGAACGAACGAACGAAGGAATGGATGGGTGGGTGAAAGGACAGACAAATGGGCGGGCGGGAGGACGGGCGGACAGACAGACAGACGGACGGACGGACAAACGATGTGCAAACAAATTAATTAATTTATTTATCTATCCATCCATAAATCCATCCATCCATCCACGCACCCATCCAACCACCTATCCAACCACCCACCACCCACCCATAATTAATTAATGGGTGGTTGAATTGATGGGTTGATAATGGGTTGATGGATGGATGGACGGATGGACGGATAAACAAATAAATAAATTAATATGTCTGCACATCCTATTTATTTATTTATTTATTTATTTATTTATTTATTTATTTATTTATTTATTTATTTATTTATTTACCCACCCCATCAACCCATTCATTCGTTCGTTCGTTCGTTCATTGTACCATATGCAGAAAATGCAGGTTTTAACAGTAATTTTCTGCTTAGCTCATCTTGCATTTATTGCAGAATTGCCAAGTGATTGGAACTAAACATTCTCGTATAGTTACTTCACCCAGTAGGAGCAGCGCAAAGACATTGAGGTCAAGGTCATTGCGATCTCGATACAAATCTAGATTTGCATTTGAAAATGCAAAATGTTCAAAAATGTCGCTAATATCCCGTCAGTGTAATACTGATGTCTGGCCCGATGGGGGAAAGTGAGCTTATGGCATGGTAGCCGGCCATTGTCCGCCTGTCCGTCATCCATCCGTCGGCCCTCGTCCCTCCATCCGTCAAATCGCATCTCCTTAACGGTTTGACGAATTCCAACCACATGCGACTGGAAGGATCTTATTGTGGTAGGCTCCAGATAAACTTTTCAGAATTTTGATTGGTAAATTTCTTGAGGTTGAAAATCTTTGATTTTATGAAAAACTTCCTGGAAATTGTCAAAATTCATCTCCTCCTTCGACGCCTGACGGAGTTCAACCAAATTTGGTTAGAAGGGCCATATTGTAGTAGGTTCCAGAACATCTGTTCAGAAGTTTGATTGGTCTTTACTTGGGTGAAAATTTTAGGTTTTATGAAAAATTTACTGGAAATTGGCAAAACTCATCGCCTCCTTAACCGCCGGGTGAATTTCAACCAAATTTGCCTGGAACGATTCTATGGTGATCGGCTCCAGAACTTTCAAAATTTAGATTGGTCAGTTTTGGTTGAAAGGTTTTACTGGAAATTGTCAAAACGCGTTTCCTCTTTAGACGCTTGACAGACTTCAACCAAATCTGGCTAGACGGACACTGTTGGGGGAGGCTCCAGACCCTCTATTGAGAATTTAGCTTGGCCAATTCTGTGTGAAAATCGTGAAATTGTCACACACCATCTCCTCCTTAAGTATCTGGTAATTTTAGCCAAATTTGGCTGGACGGGTGTTATGGTGGTAGGCCCCAGACTTTCTATTCCGAATTTGGACTGGTCGATCTTGGGGATGAAACATTTATTGGAAATTGTCAAACCGTTTCGCCTCATTAGTTGCTGGGCAGACTTCCAACCAAATTTGGCTAGAGGGACCCTAGTGGTGTGTTCAAAATGTTGATTGAGCAATTTTTTAGAAATGTTATATTAATTATCGTGACCGTTGACCTTAATATCGTTGCGCTTGTATCGCTTCATCCTCTTGATATAGGTAAACATATGTGCGAGTATTGGCCAAGTATGGAGAACTAATCCTGAGATATAAGACAATTACGCTAAACCAATAACGTAACCAAATTTGGCTGGAAAGATCCTACACGGGTACGTTCTAGAACTTCTATTCAGAATTTTGATCGCTACCATCTTGGATTTTTCGAAAACTTACCAGAACCATTTAAAACGATAGCCTACTCCTTAGCCTGATTTCAAGGAAACGTGGGTGGAACGATCTTATCGCGAAAGGCTTAAACATATCAAAGGAGAATTTTTATTAATACATTTTTTGGTCGCCATCGTAGATTTTCTGAAAACTATCCATCACGCCTATTTAAATGCACACTGTTCAAGTGCTAATCGGCCAGGTGAGCATCACGTGCCCTTAGGCCTCTTGTTTATTTATTTACAACACTGGTGGGTTGTAATGGTGTTATCGGCTTCGCTTGTCCATTCATCCGTCCGCCAGTCAGAAATAATGGACCTTTCCAGTTTTAGCTATACCCCGCCCAGCTCTAGCTAAGCTGCAACCACACATTGCTCATGTTGGGATCGATCGATCCCTGACCTCCCTGACTATCAATATTCGGAAAACTAGACAGGTAAGTTGTTGAATATTTTGAAACTAATTTGACTGGATGCTGTTGCTGCTTGCAAAAATATTCAACAAAATGTGTATTAAATAGTAGACAATTCGTACAATGTGTCGGACATTATATGTGTTTAAGACGGAGAAAATCGAGTCGTTTATGCTGTAATTGATTATGACGTCATCCGACACGTCGCGTAGTTGATTATGACGTCATATGATGGATGGATAAACTGGAAAAGTCCGTTAATCTATTTGATTAACACCGAGAAAGTTAACATGCAGGCCTAGATTAACTTGCTGTGAGTGCGTGCGTGCGTGCGTGCGTGCGTGCGTGCGTGCGTGCGTGCGTGCGTGCGTGCGTGTGTGTGCGTGCGTGCGTGCGTGTGTGTGTGGGTGTGGGGCGGGCGGGTGGGCTTGCGGGCGGACGTGCGTGCGTGCGTGTGTGCGTGTGTGCGTGTGTGTCCGTGCGCGTTCTGGTAATGTGTCGGTGGGGACAGTATTATACTAAGCATGTTGTTGTTTTAGTTTTCTGTATTTAACCGGCACTTTTTTCTCACTTTCAGGCGCAATAACAAAAAGTTGACTTGTGGTTCTGTACCGATGAAAAAAACCTCTTCAGTTTGTCGTCGATACCAAAGGAACAGCGCTGTGATGATGGCAGAAGATGTGCGGATGGAAGAGGGATCGGAGAACAGTGGGCTCAGTGGTGACGTCAGTGATGATGATTCGTTTTGTGGATACACTGCCAGGCTAAAAACGACCACATCTCGCTCCCCGGACTCTCTTGGAGCGGAACACGTTTCTGCATCGTCAGCGATGCATCAGAATTCTGATGAACACTTGGATTCATCTGATAGTGTCATTATCTTAGATGATAATGATGGCGATGTTGAACACGACAGTGAGGGGAATATGGACACTCTTGACATGGACGAATTAAACGATAATGTATTTGTAGATTCTGATACTGACCCTTACAAACTTCATGAATCTGGCTACATTTGCTTGGACTCACCAACATTTTCGCTTCAAATGAGCCCAAGATCTCGTGCCCTCAGTGCCCTCTCTGGTCTGTATCCCTCCGGTTGCGAAACCCCTGCAGAATTTGAGCACATGAAACAGCAGCTTCGGTGTCGCTTTGACGATGACGACCGGGAGAAAGCCAGTGTTATTCCAGGTAAAAAGAATGGTCGACGTGTGTTCACGAACAGTCGCGAGAGATGGCGTCAACAAAACGTGAACGGGGCATTTTCTGATCTACGGAAACTTCTCCCAACACACCCTGCCGACAAGAAACTCAGTAAAAACGAGATCCTACGCTTGTCCATAAAATACATCAACCTTCTGAGCAGGGTCATTGAGTACCAGAAACAACAGGAAGCGGAACTGGATATACAGGAAACGGAAGTGATGGATAACAATACCACACTTGACACAAAATCAGGGGACGATCCACTTGACAGAGAATCAGGGGCAGATAACTTTGACTTTTCTAACTCCGTCGAACAAGCTCAACGTGTTACCTCTGAAAATGATTCTCCATCCTCCATTGTCTGTATGGCGCAGTCCAGTCAGCGTCCTAAGAACGATGACCGGGAGAGAGATCACACATCAGGTAAAATAACAGTCAGCGACCTTCACGGAGCTACAACTTACAAACACTCGAATATAATTAAGGATAGGTCCGCAGATGATATAGGCCTAACCGGTTGAACGAATGTGGTTAAAACGGACTCGTATAGGTCTGATGATGTCAATGGGTTGCCATATCAATGGTAACACAGCCGCGCTGAAAAACGGGTTTTAACACATGTCGGGACAAAGCTTAGGACGATTTATTTATGTATGGTAACTCGTTTTCATACCATGGGGTTACGAAATTGGCCGCCTCCACAATACTACGACCTACGTAGGCTGATCTTTGTAAATATAAACCCACTAATAGTCACATTTGTACATTTGGCCCGAAGGAGAACGGCGGACTAGGCGGCAAATGGGCATTTGGCCCTAGCCCTAGATATTGACACGCGCTTACTCGCACGCGCGCACATGGGTTCCAAGTTTTTCCAATAAAAAGATGCATGCGAATAATAATAATAATAATAATAATAATAATAATAATAATAATAATAATAATAATAATAATAATAATAATAATAATAATATGCTTTATGCAGTTTGTCAGTTTACAAACCAAATTAGCTGTCTGAACATGATGGTTAATGATTGTATTATAGTGTAATGTTATTTATTATCTTCTAGATGCTCTCAGGTAACCTGCATTTTAAAACGTAAATATGGACCTTCAGTTGGCTGTTAAATTATTCTATTTTAGTCATTAAAAGGCTAAAAATATAATAAATTAAAAGCGAACTGATGGCCCTATTTACTTACCTCTGGAAATGTATAAGATGACATCAGTGAGATTGACGCGCTTTTTGAAGTCACGTCGTTGCGTTGGACATGGCCTAATTGCCCATATATTGAGTGGCCAAAAGGGGAGTGATTTAGTTGGCGCAGCTTGTATGAACAGTCCTAATAGAGAACGCCCCTTCCATATATGGGCAATTGCCCCACCCGCTCGTAATCACGTGACTTCTCTAAACCAATCAAAAAGCTGCCTATCAGACCAACGGTCGATTTAGGGTGACAGACCTTGCCCAATAGCAAAACAGCAAAAGAATCATCATAAGATATTTTAGCTCCCCTGGTCTGAAAGGCCATCACCGCCCGTCCATTCCTTGTCCATCAACTTTTTCATTAAACGATTTCTTCTCAACAACCGCTGGGCTGATGTAAATTTTATTTGGCAGGATGAAGCCTTACGGCATAGAGTTTGTTCAAACGAAGCCAATCAGACAATTTGGCTGGTGGTCATCTTGCTTTTTGGCCGATTCTTAAAAACTGCTTGGGCGATGGATTCAAAACTAATAAAACATCATCTATAGGGTAAGAGCTGGTCCAAGCCTGTTTATGGGAATTTGATGATTGGTCAAATGCTGCGGCGGCCAACTTCGATGACCTAGTTGTTGTAAAAATGACTTCTCCAGGACCACTTAACGTATCTGGCTGAAATTGGAGAGATATTATTACGGACTAAGGGCCATTAAAGTTTATTCAAGTTGATATGTAAAAAGACATAGCTGCCATGGACCAATCAAAATGTAGTTTGGTTGCCGTTCATATTGGATTTTTTTATTTGATGGATTCTGAAGCTGGAATTGGTTTTATATAAGTTGTTTGGTATGCTAATTTCAAATTTGCCACTTTTGAACCTGACAGATACACAGTTTTGGGCCATATTGGATAGTTTTCCTGCCAAATACTTCAGTGGTCATCTTGTTGCAGTTCTGGCGAAGCCTTAGGTTTCTACTTATAAACGATGACTTTTCTATTTGAAATGCATATGTTGCAGGTGAGAGATATAGGTCCCTTGAGCCTCCTGTTTAAAAAACGAATTAAAAAGGTTAAAATGTCTCATCATGGTTTCATGCTGTGGGTAAATAGGCCTAATGGCCTGTGCCACTCAGCTGAAAATTGGCATGTGAGATTGTAATCTTTTCAATGATTTGCCAGAAAATCTAAGATGGCCAGCATAAAACTTGACCAACCAAAATTGTGTATACAAGTTCTGAGGCCAATTACCATAGGCATTCTGTATACAATTTAGAAAGCCTACCACCATAGGTAGGGCCTTTCCAAACAAATTTGGTTGAAATTGCATAAGCAGTTAATAAGGAGTAATCTTATCTGATCTCCCAATTTTTTTTGGAAAATCCAAGATGGCCAAAATTGGCCAATCAAAATTATGTATATAAATTTGGTAACCCGCCACAATAAATGTCCTTCCAGCTAAGTTTGGCTGAAATTGCATAAGCAGTTAATAAGGAATAGTCTTAACAGATCTGCTAAAAATTGTTGGAAACGCGAAGATCGCTAAAAGTGATTAATCAAAATTCTGTATACAAGTTCTGTAGCCTAGAACAATAACGTCCTTCCAGCCACGCGTGGTTGAAATCAGCCAAGTGGTTCATGAGGAGTAAGCTTTTAACTGATTTGACAAAATCTTTGGAAAACCAAGATGACCGCTGTAAAAATTGACTAATCAAAATTATGTATACATAACATAACATATTTACAGCTTATTAGGACCTCATGTCCTATTAGCAGCTGGTGTTCTGAAGGCTACCACCATCGGTTTCTTCCAGCCAAGTTTGTTTGAAATCGGCCAAGTGATTAATGAGCAGAAGCATTTTAAAGAAGCTCCACCCAATTTTTCGCAAAAACAATGACCACCGGAAACACTATCCAATCAAAACTCTCAATACACATTCTGACGCCTATAAGCATGTTGTCATTCCAGCCAAGTTTGGTTAAAGCAGCCAAGTGGTTAATGAGTTGGCTTTTAACTGATTTCCAAAAATTATTGGAAAATCCAAAATGACAAGAAAAAGAAATACACATTCTGAAGCCAATCCCCATCAAGTCTGCTTGAAATCGCCCAAGCAGTTAAGAAGGCGATGCGTTTTGACAATTTCCGGTAAATTTATCTTAGAATCTCACACATAAAAATGATCAATTAACATTCTGAATAGATATTTCTGGCGCCTAACACGATGGGTTCCTTCTAGCCAAATCTGATTGAAATCTGTGAAGCAGCTAAGAAGCGCTTTGACATTTTCATGTTAATTTTTCACAAAATCTAACATTTTCACACAAAAGTAGACGAAATAAAAAATTATCTATACAAGTTCTGAATCCTACCCCCATATTGTCTTTCCAGCAAAATTAAGTTGAAATCAATTAATGAGTAGTTTAAAAAAAAAAAAAATTTGAGAGACGACGGATGGATGAATGACAGTTGATCACCATGTCCTAAGCTTATTTGTCCTAATTCACCTTTCAGGCCAGATGAGCTAGTTTTAGTGAAACTCAATATACGACCGAACAAGAAATTTTAGATGAGTTTTAAGTTTTCAGGTGAATGTTAACAGATTTTGCTGAAAGAAGATCATGTCACATCGTTTTCACATATAAACACTGAAAAAAATTGTAATGACAAGTTCAAAACTCTTCGAAATCTGGCATGGACACGAAATTTTCGATGAATCTTAAGCTTTCAGGGGAGATAATTTTGATGAATATGAACGGGTTTTGCCAAAATAAAATCATGACACATCGTTTTTATGTAATATATCGACTGAAAAAATTGTAATCATATGTTCAAAACATGCAAATTTGAGTCTTTCAAGGGAGATAAATCTGGGGAATATTGAATGATTTTGCCAAAATGAAATCATGCCACGTCCTCTATCCCAAACCTACTTTTCTAGAACTAAAATTATGAGTGTAGATTATGAGTGCAGATGGCCAGGACACGATAATTCTGACAAATTTGTTTTCAAGGGAGATACCGCTGATGAATAAGGGCAGATTTTGCCGAAATGAAATCATGACATGTTGTCTATCCCTTATCTGTTCACTGAAAAAATTGCAAGCACAGGTTAAAAACATTCTGAGATATGACCCGCCTCCCAACCCACCACCTGTCTGCTTTATCTATAGATACACTTTCGCGGTATGCCTGCTTTATAAACACACTTTCGCAGTCCGAGTACTTTAAAGAGGCAATTATCGCCATCAAAATTCATTAAAAAACAAACATGGTTGAAACCAGCCACCAGTTCTTGAGAAGTCGCTTAAGCATATTCCAATTCATTACCGGAGGTGATAAAAAGTCAAGGTGGCCTCTGATGCATTCATACAACAAATTTTACAATCCAAAATTTGAAATTGGAATACATATATATAAAACGTTTCATTTTATCTTGTTAATGAAAACCATGTTTTAACCTTAAATGCCCTTGCTCTTTAGGCCCTAATTATACTTACAATATTTTTTCCAGCCTAATGTTTTCAGTTTTTGTGGTGGGCGAAAACTAGTTCATTCAAGATGGCCACCAGACAAAGTGGACAATCAGGTTCTTGCGAACAAACTTAGTTTAGCATTTGCCGTAGATGAAGTTTCTTAAATCTTAAATCGATCTGCCAAGCAGTTTCAGTGAAGATATTTGGTTGAAATTGGCCAAGTGGTTCGTCCTTTAAAACAGTCCATTCTTTTCCTATAGTTTTGTGGAAAAAGAATCCAAGATGATTGGTGACCAAATTTAAAAATCAGTTTCCCTTCTGCAATTTTGCACCTCTATGCCAAGACATTTAACATTTTTTTTCCTATAGGCCTTTTGGTGGACCAAGATGGCCACCAAACGGCTTATCCGACAATTTTGAAAGTGCAGAAATCGCCCTAACAATAAACATATATACTAGTCAAAAAAAGAAACTTCTGCACCAATTCACCTCATTAAAATTCATTCGCTGTGGGTGAAATTACTTCATTAATGACAATAAATAATTCAATGTGGTATGGGAATTATCAATCAGCTATCACCTGCTGCAGGGCACATCAGAGGGTCGTTCACAAAGAGCTGATACAGGCAAGGGGTTATTTTCCAAATTCACATCTCAATATCATGTGTGACCACCTTGCGCACCGACAACAGAAACACATCTTCTGCGCATGGAATTTCATTCACATTTTCTGGTGGGTTTAGGCGCCGTCGAATCCTCTGGTCAATGTTATCCCACAAATGTTCAATAGGGTTAAGATCAGGACTTTTTGAAGGCCAGTCATTGATAAAGTTGATGTTCTCTGTTTGCATGTACCGCACAGTGTCTTGAGCTGTGTGACTAGTGGCGTTGTCTTGCTCCAAAATTTGGATACGACGATTATTACGGAAAAGAGGAACGACGAATGGTGCAAGGATTTCTTCTCTGTAACGACGAGCATTCAGATTGGCAGGAATGATGACCAACAGAGTCCTGTAATCATGTGCTATACCTGCCCACACCATAACCGATGGCCCTCTACCGAAACGATCCCACTCCAGGACACAGCAGTTGGCGTAACGCTCATTGCGTCTGCAATAAACTCGTACCCTCTCATCACTTCCAGACAGGGAAAAACGAGATTCGTCTGAGAAAAGGACAGTGTTCCATTGCCGTCTTGTCCAGCGTTGATGTTCACGATCCCAATCCAAACAATTTCGGCGATGACGATCTGTCATAACACATGCTACGTAAGGGCGACGTGACCTGATGCCTTCACTACGCAAATGATTACGGACTGTCTGATCACTAATGCCAATGTTGTCTGCAGTCCTGTTGGCAGTTTGAAAGCGGTTTCGTAAGTGTGTCAGGGTAATGTGTCTGTCCTGGACACATGTGGTGACACGTGGGCGTCCACCACGTGGATGGTCAGCAACAGTTCCAGTGTATTCGAAACGGTTCCTCAGATTTCTCACAGCCCTGGCAGAGGCACCAACAATACGAGCCACTTCTGCAGACACTGTACCGGCCTGGAGAAGACCAACAGCTCGTTCTCGCAGATGTGCAGGAATTCTTGGCATCCCAGCTTGGTGGAATTCTTAGTCACAACAAAATTAAGTTGCTTTCAAGTTGGATACACATGAAAACAGCAGAAAGTCACTGACACTGACACTAGCACAGTGGGACATGCACATGCAAATCACACAAACAATGCACGCACATGGACATGCATCATTGAGTGCATTAAAACACAACCATACGCATTACTTCGGTGTCCAAAACAAACATAGCAGGCCTATGTTTATAGTAGCAATGATTAGAGGTATTTTTAAGTATCAACATCCCTTGAACAAAGTTTAATGACCATAATTCTATTTCCCACGGTCATCTAAGATGGCTGCCAAGCAAATCGGTGGATTGTATCTTCTCTTGAGCACTCGCTTCAGCCCTTGGCTTAGATGAAGTTTCTTGAGTTTCATAACAATCATGAAAATGGTTTCGGAAAAGATCTTTTAATGCATTTATAAAAAATACTGCTAAATCCAAGATGGCCACCAACTAAATCGGCCAATTACTTTCTTTTGGACAAGATTGCATCTCTATGCCATAAGAATGCTTCCTGCCAAATTTAATTATTTAAATGAACTCGTCCCAGTGGTTTTTGAGGTCATTTGAATTTTCCTATTGTTTTCCTATAGGAGTTTTTGGGGCAAACTAATCAAAGATGGCCATTAACCGGTTTATTTGACAAAAGGGAAAGATTATAATTTCATATCATACCATAAATCAACATAAAACACATTCTGGCTTCAAAATCTATCAAATAAAAAAAATTCCAATATGGCCACCAAAGTGCCGAGTTCTAATTGGTCAATGGCGGCCATATACCAACTTCCCTTGAACAAACTTGAATTGCCCTCGGTACCTAATATTTACCAAATTTCGGTCCGATCCCTTCAACGGTGCAGGAGGTCGTTTTTATGAAAACTAGCTTATCCACAAGATGGCAGACAGATGAATCGACTAATCAGGCTCTCTTGAACAAACTTGCTTCAATTATTGCTGGAGATGAAGTTTCTCATCAGGTGGTTTCTGACATTGGTAATTTGTTCAAGAAAATTTCAATTTTCTCATAGAAAATGTTCATTTGCATCCCAAAGGAATACTATTTTTGAAAATTTACCACTGGAATGATTCGCTCGGTTATCGAGCCTGTCATTCCAGTGGTAAACTTTCAAAAATAATTCTTTCTTGGTCTGCAAATGGACATTTTCCAAGAACACTTTAGAAGCCATTTTTGGCTGATATTAGTGTTAAAGGTATTTCTAAAAAGAAAAAAGTACAGGATTGCCTGACAACCAGTGTCATTTGAATAAACTTGGCTCTACACCATAAGGATGCCAATTGCCAAATATAATTGAAATCGACCACGGGATGCTTGAGGTCGCTTAAAAAAAAGATGACAGACAGACAGATATGACACACATGTCAAACGGTCGCCATGTTCAGACCAGGTAATCTAACAATGGAGAAATCAAATTTCAGCATAGCTGTTCTGAAGCATACAACCATAATGTTATTGCTGTAAAGTTTGGGTGAAAGCATCCCAGCTGTGAAAGGCTAGTGATTTAAATCATTTCCTGGATGTTTTCAAAAATCCAAGATGGGCGCAATCCTGAAACAAGTGACCGATTTAATTTCTGAAAAGAAGTTCTGAAGTCTGGCACACTATCGTTCATCAAGCCAAGTGTGCATGAAATAAGCCTAGTGGTTATTTAGTAGCGTTTAACCTTTTCCATACTCTCACAGATCATTTCTCCTTATGACATCCAGATTTTGCATAACCATCCACTCTAGTCTGCTATCAGGGTCGTGACGTAATTATTGTTTGGTGGCTTAATCAAGGTTTTAAAGAATTGGATTTTCGAAAATGTCTATAAAATAGATTTAATCATTTACTTACAAAATTTGATCAAGAAAATAAAAATATCCCGTAATTGAATGTTCATTTTCAGGCCAAAAGACTGAGAATTCACCACTGGAATGCTTGACTCGGTTATCGAGCCGGTCATTCCAGTGGTAAAATCATCAAAAATGGTATTCTTTTGGCCTGCAAATGGATATTCCTCAAGACCACTTCAGAGGCCTGTTTTAGCCGGATTTAGGCAGGGTTAAAATTTACATAACAAGTAGAAATTGACCAGGGCTGGTAGAATTTGTAAATGATCAGCCCGATAGTAACAATTTGATATGTTAATGGTTAAGGTCGCCAAAAATGCCTCTGGTGTGATGTTCCGAAAGGTTGATTTGTGGAGCAACGAAAGATGATTTGTAGATCGACGGAGGACTATTTTTTAACATTTAGCACTAGAATGGCTGGCTCGATAATCGAGCCAGTCATTCTACTGGTAAAATTTCATAGTCTTCCCTTGGTCTGCAAAGAAAATTTGAAGGGATATTGTAGAGCCGCTATCTAAATATAGTGGCTCATCAGACTTAATCTCAAACTATAGAGATGGTGTCAAATGGTGTGCGAGAGTGGTCAGGACTACGAAAAATCTGGAAATCCGGATAAATCTGGAGGACTCCAATCTCTGCAATAATCATCAATCACGCAGATTGGTAATCATATACTACCCTTGGTAGTAAAACAACTAATTTTGGAAATTCTATCATGAAACTATGTAAATATTAAACATTTAATAAAGCAGATATCTGGGTAAAACCAGTTTAATGACCAACACCGCTACTGCTTTTGTTTTTATCGTCGGAGCACAGTCTAATGGCCAACAGAGCGATCTGGTAGGGATCCGATCTCTCACACTTAAAGTTTTTGATATCATAATCAATTCTGTCACGTGTAGGCCGACGTCACAATCATAACGATTGACTATAATTCCGTCATGAAGTAGAAAGGTCTGCCAAAAGATCAGGTCCGGTTAGTTGTTCTGTGAGGTAGGCATTTTATATTTATCCAGTTATTTTACATTTAGCCAGTGGAATGCAGTTTAATGATCACATTGAAAATTCTTCAAGGGAGACGATGGACGGATTCCACTAAGAGGTCTTGCAGGAGTTACGCCACATGGAAAATAGTCAGCATTAATTCAACAGGCAGGCAGTTAAAACAAGCAAACATTGAGGATAAGAGCCAATGCATATGTGATGGAAATGAATGTTGATTTTTATTCTCTGTATACGTCATTTAATGATAATATCTATGAAATAGTTATATACAGAAATTGGTCAAATAATATTAATAGGAGAAATAGCAGCAGTAACAGTGGACTACGCTACCACAATCACTATGATAACAAATGTATACATAACACTCACACAGACTCCACATGCCAGCCAACCTATTAGAACATGATCTATTGAATATATATTAATAACAGTTTTTTAATTTATCTTTATAGAAACTCCTTTATTTTCTAAATAAAAAAACAATTTTCGTTTCACATATGGCTACAACATAAAATCTCAAAACATGGCAACATGGTTAGGCGAACATCGGATAAATAAATAACACTTGCAACATTGGAGGGATTCGCACTGTCCCCCATGTATCTTACGTCATAATCAAATATGGCACATGCTAGCTGATGTCATAAACAAAATGATGTAAGACCGACATGACGATGGCAATAATACGAAAGCATGTGAATTGTATGTTGTTGATTACCTTTCATTTTAACCATTTAACTCTCAAGTCGGTCAATAGTGGCTACTAATGTGGTCTTGGAAAATGGTCTTGGATAACTGAGCCAGTCATTCCAGTGGTAAATTTTCGAAAAAGTCTTCCCTCGGTCTACAAATGGACCTTCTCTATGATAAAATTAAAATTTTCTTGATAATATTTGAGGGTTAAAGGGTTAATAAACATTCTGCCCTAGGCACCAACAGCGACCGGACACATTTTTTTTTTTTTAATTCAACAGCCTACTTGTACAATTAACTTGAAATTTAGATTCTGGGAGTTCAGATTTAGTTTCAAATCGATTCCAATACGCATATAAAACAGGTGGCTAAGTAGCCAGACCTGGGCGGAGCATAGCTACAAATGGATGCCTCTATTGAATCCGTGCATGGACTACTTCATGACCAAGCTTGTATTGTGATACTATATCATGATCAAAAAGCATGAGAGTACAGCTCATACTTAAGTAAGCATGTTTCCACAACAGAAAAAAAATTTTCAACATGATGTAAATGTTCTGTTGAATATTTTAAACATAATGGCCCTTTCCATTTTTACCTGGGCCTCGCCCATCTCTAGCTAAGCTCCACCCACACCGTGCTTGTGTTGGCTTCAATTGATCTCTGAATTCACCGACTATCAATTTCCAGAAAACTATACAGGTAAGCTGTTGAATATTTTGAAACTAATTTGACTTGGTGCTGTTGCTGCTTGCAGCAACAGCGCCCCGTCAAATTAGTTTCAAAATATTCAACAGCATGTTTATTAAATAGTAGAGACATACAATTCTTATGTGTCAGACTTTTAAGAGTTAAAGACGGGCCTAATAAAATCATTTATGACGTAATGATTATGATGTCATCATACAATGGTGCTTAGCTCATTATGACGTCATATGATTTCAAATCATTGATGGATACTCTGGAAAGGTGAATTGGATATCCAAATATGTTCAAAACATGTAACAGCATATTTTACTTTGCAAGCACATGCTTTACTGTAACATGTGCAAAAATTGTGCTGCAAGGCATTCGACAATAATTTCAATGGGCAATAACTCTGGATTAACTCTGGATCTGCAGGCAGACAGTTTAAGAGTTAACCCTTCACTACAGAATGCCAGATAAAATAAGCGATAGAATAAGCGGTTAATACACTCAAGGATTGTGACAAATGAAGAATCTCTTGGTTATCGAGCCAGTCATTCCAGCTGTAAATTTTCAAATTTAGTCTTCTTTTGGTCTGCAAATAGCCATTTCTCAAGACTACTGCAGAAGCTGTTTTTGGCAGATTTGCATGTTAAAGTGTTAATCATCTTCTAGGTCATATTTTCAAACATTGAACGAGTTATCAGAATAAGAAATCTCTATGAAAAACTATAGCTCTGTATCAAAATAATCGAGTAACTATAATTGCACCCAATTAATAGATGTAGTCTATTTTCCAGGTAAACAGTGAAGGATGAATGCTCGCAAAAATGCATATAATTTTGGTTGACACCTCATGAAGTTTGATTATTCATCAGATTCAAGTAGTTGCACGATTATGTGATTAAATCGAAAATCAATTTTTTTTTACTTCGTGAATTTATGATTAAAAATTAAATAATCGAATAATCGTGAATAATTTCTATTGTATAGAAATTTCAAAACCTGTTTTAATTACTCTTTAATGTGATCGGTCATGAAAATCTACATTTTGCTCAGTGAATGTATGTCCATTGGCAGACCAAGAGTATTTTTGAAAATGTATCACTGCAATGACTGGCTTGAGCCAAGGCATTCCAGTGATGCATTTTCAAAAATACTCTTCTTTTGGCCTACAAATGGACATTTCTAAACACTATATCAGCTTTCATCATTGATATGCCTTTGTTGTTGTCTTGGTAATTTGCATATAAGCTGATTAATCGAGTAATCACGACTATTCTCAAAGCAATAACCGCACACGCCTAGATTCAAGCTCTTTTAACGGCTTAACCCTCTCATGCCTTAATATATTTATGAAGTGTTCTGTGTGAACTAAATTAATTATCAAAAAATTTCCGTAAATTTAACGTTTTTCTCAAAAGCATAACAAATTTTTTGTTGAAATAAATAAAATTAGGTCTACGCTCACTGCAGACTGTAATGTCCCAGGCCACCCCATACTTTACCAATGGCATATCTGACAATGCTATGGGATTTTTGCGATATTACTGCATCTGGCCGGTGGGCAACCTGCCAATCATCTTAAAATAACGCATATACTGGTACCGTATTTCACCACACAAATACACCTGCATAACACATATGGCTAGCAGCTAAAGGGAGAGCACTCTATTCTGTTATCATTGGTAATGTATGGCGGCAGCCTGGGCCGTTAGTCAGGAGTGAGCAGGGTGGCCTGGGCCAATACAGGCAGCAGTGTTAATGTTCCGATTTGGTCATTAAACCTACGATTCATTTTATTAAAAATGTCTATTTGCAGAGCAAGAGATTATTTAAGTTACCACAATGACTGACTGACTGACTGACTGGTTTGGTTATCGGTTCAGTGATTCCAGTGTCAAATTTTCAAAGATATCCTTCTCGTGGTCAACATATGGCTATTACTCATGGCCACTAGCAGAAGCTGTTTTTGGCCAGCTTGAATGTAAAAAGGTTAACCCTTTAATGGTCATGGAATGTATATTTGCAGGCCAAAGAAGACTATTTTCAAAATTTACCACTGAAATGCTTGGCTCGATTACTGGCTCGATAATCGAGCCAGTCGTGGCAAATTTTCAAAAATGTTCCTCTCTTGGCCTGCAAATGGACATTCAATAAGCAAATATTTAGACTTTCTTGACCAAATTTGACCAGTAATGGGTTAAACTACCTTTTCTAAACTCAAAGCCCTGAAAAGTGATGGATAGACCTGATATGTCACTCAAGTATCTGACATTATAATCAAATACATTACGTCAAGTTAACTGACATCACCATCAAAATGATGTATAGCTCCGTCTCGAAAGTATATTATAAATTAATTTAAGAAAGATTCTGTTGAATAATTTGAAACTAATTTGACTGAGAGCTTACCTTCATAGTTCCATTGAAATTTAGATTCTGGGACATCAGGTTTCAAAGCAATTCCAACACGAGTGAAAAGAGGACGGAGCTTAGCTAGAAATGGGCGGGGCATAGCTAGAAATGGATACCTCTATTGCTAACTAGGCGTGTGGTGATGTTGAAGCTCAGCTCCTCACAATATCATAACCGATATTATTCTGTTTATTCTTAGGAGAAAATCTCGGAAAAATCATATAAGTATGATATAAATTTGAAAAAAAAAAGCTAGATAAACCTGCATTAATCATTTAACACTCAAGTCGACCAAAAACCTCTTCTGCACTGGTCTCGTGAAATGTCCATTTGCAGACAAAGAGAAGACTATTTTTAAGAATTTACCACTGGAATGTCTGGCTCTGTAACCGAGCCAGTCATTCCAGTGATAAGTTTTCAAAAATAGTCTTCTCTTTGTCTGCAAGTTGACATTTCTTTGAGAAAATTTTATGAAAATTGAAATTTTCTTGAACAAATTTGAGTTACATGTTTAATATATGAGATGTAAATATTATCTAAGCTTATGCTCACATACAACTGTTTACAGTCCTTGCTTCTACATTTAATTAGCCCTTTAATGGTTAAGTCAGCGAAAACTGGCCTCTGCAGTTGTCTTGAGGAATGTCCATTTGCAGACCAAGAGTAGACTATTTTTTAAAGTTTACCACTGGAATAACTGGTTCGATAATAGATCCAGTAAACATTCAAGCGGCAAATTAAAAAAAGTATCCTTCTCTCGGCCTGCAAATGGACAAAATTTGGAATTTCTTGCAAATTAAATTTTAAGTGATTATAGTTGAAATACAGTTACATACTATATAGGACCTATTTTATTTCAGCCTCCACTTTACTGGGACTTTTTATCGCTGCTCAATATCGCGTTGAATGAACAGAATATCATGATCAATGAGCGCTGTCCTATTGCTACCTTTCGAAAAAACAGAACATTAATAACAAAAAAAGAAAAATTCTTTATCAAAAGCGTATCTCACCTGGAGGAAGGATAATATCAATAACATTACTAGTACAACTACCAAAAATCACATGACAGTATATCAAAATGTTGAAGGCGTATTCAATAAGACGCTTTGTAAAAATTCCAAAATTGAACATTATTATATTCATTTTTTAATGCAAAACTTATCCCTTCTAAAACTACAAAAATCCAAATCTCTGTTACAAGATAACTATACACGAAAGCTGTTGAATATTTTGAGTGATTTGACTGAAATGTCACTGCCCTATGAACCAGCATCAAAATATTCAACAGAATAATCGCTACTTCATAAACATTTTGTCGTCTTTGGTCTGTAAGTATTAAATGTCTAGGATTAACCAGGTCATACTAAGAAGTCCTGTATAAAAGTTTCAAAACTAGGCATACAGATACGTTGGTAAATATTTTCAAAATGATTAGACTGCAACAGCTTCTGGTCAAATTAGTTTCATGTCTCACAATGGATAGAATTTGATGTACCTGCTTTGTCTGAAAATTTTGATATAAATAATCTATCCTCTATCCTTTAATTAACGCTTTTACTGCCGAGGACATAATGTCACCCCATTTGTCTTTATCGGTGGAAAAAATGTGTTAATTTTGAAAAAAACTTGCTGTTCAAATGATATTACTGTCTCAGACAATAAGACCTTTCAGCAAAACTGTTTTCAAAATAGATACAAAATGCATTGTAATATGGCAATGAATCAACTGACAGATAATACAGCACTAAATGTATTATCAAATCCTACACCATTTCAGTGATACAGATATAAAGTGCATGAAAGCAATTAATTATAATCTACCGAAAATAAAGTTTGATATTTTGACATTAACTTAACCCTTTGGACTCTGATGTCAAAATTTCTAATTTGAAAATGAAATTAAAAGATGAACTGGTGTTAATTTTTCAGCAAATTTGCTGGAAGATGTTGCTGTCATAGACCGCAACATCGTCCAACAAAATTGTTGAAAAATGTACACCAGTTTGTTTGCAATTGACACAGTTAAAGCGGGAATACTGACATCAGAGTGGTATGGGTTAAAGGTGTATATTCACACCAAAATGCTTGAAAATAAAATTGTTAAAATTGTATACCTTTAGAGGTTTAGATTGTGTACATCACTGTAATGAAACGAAATAAGTTATAACATATTAGGGACTCGTGTCTAATTCAATGTCACAACATAAAAAATGATATTAATTTATACGTAATGAAATCGTCATTTGTTAGGATTTATTTTGTCTCACTACATCTAGGCACACAATTTAAGCCTATAAAAGTATACAATTTTAACAATTTTATTTTCAAATATTTTATTGTGAATATGCACTTTTAATTGCTAATTGCTCACTTAGGATCTAACAGTAACCATATTTTTCAAAATATCCAGCAGCTGGAATACTACACAAGAACTATTCTACAATTACAAGTTCCAGATTGAGTGAAAATAAATCCAAATGCAATAAAGATACCACATAACGCTTTAAGCCTTAAATTTCTCCAAGAAAATTTCAATTTTCTCAAAGAAATGTCAACTTGCAGACCAAGAGAAAACTATTTCTGAGAATTTACCACTGGAATGGCTGGATCGGTTATCGAGCCAGTCATTCCAGTGATAAATTCATCAAAAATAGTCTTCTCTTGATCTGTAAATGGACATTTCTCAAGACGACTGTAGAACCTGTTTTTGTTTGATATGAATGCTAAAGGGTTAAGAGACCACTTTGCCTTCCAGGGTCCCATGATGAGGACTCTTTAAGACATGTGATCGATACACAAACTGGCTTAACAAACCCCCATCTTGAGGCATTAGGAAATTCTTTCCTTTACAATACAACTCAGAAATAAGTTAACATGTTTCCAAAGCAAAAACAGCAACATGTCAGTTAGTACAATTTTGAACACGATGTAAGAAATATTCTGTTGAATATTTTGGACTTAATTTATTTGAATGGCTTCCAATCAAATTAAGTCCAAAATATTCAACAGAGTTTTAGTTTGTTTTGGAAACAGTATAAATTATTTCTCAGCTGTACTGTAGCAAATAGTGAGCATGATCTGGTACTTTATGAAGGAGTCAGATAAAAGTTTGAAATGAACTAATTATTCTTGTGTCTGGAACACTTCTGTACAAAGTCTATGGCATGATTAGTATTTTGATACAAAAAAACAACCAATTTATGTTATTCGTAATGAAGGGATCCAATCTGTCATTCAATTATCTGATGTCATAATATTATGTCTCTTACTAGCCGACGCTAGAATCAAAATGACGTGGCTCTGTCACGAAATTGTCAATGGAACATCACGAAAGTATGTATATGAATTGTATGTCTTTACAATGAATTTACAATTTAATAAACATTCTGTTGTATATTTGGAAACTAATTTGACTGGGAGCTGTTGCTAGCTCCCCGTCAATTATTTTCAAAATATTCAACATCTTACTTTGAAATTGCTATTCTGGGACTGCAGAGTTAAAATCACTTCTAACATGTGTACAAAAGGGATGGAGCGTAGTTAGAAATGGGGAGAGGCAGAGCTAGAAACGGACCCATCCATTAACCCACTCTAATCATGATTATGTAAACTAATACCATAAACGTGAGGTATCATATAATAAATAAAAGTTAAATAGATTTATTTACTCATAATTTCTACAGAAAAATTTAATAACGACTGCTAGAACTGTACCTTTCTTTTAGGAACAAATTTACTGCAACAACAACAAAAAACAACAGTATTATGTGACGCAAAATCACCACAGCTTAAATTAAAAGTTAAATAATTACTCTTGCTTTGTTCATGTTTATATTTGTGATGTCTTTATTTATATATATATGCAAGTGATAACATGATTAATTTATAAATAAAATAATGATTTACAGTCATATAGACAAATTAATAAATAATAAGGACGATGTTAATAATAATATTCTGTTGAGGCATTAAAAAACTTCATTACCGTATTCTAGTAAAGAGATTCAGCACTGATTTGGACTCCTGAAACATAACAAATACGTACACACACATATATATATATATATAAACTGTCACTTTGCTGAATTTTTGTAGTCTAAATTTTCAATGGGTTTTAACTCTAGTTATGCTGAATATTTTGAAAACAATTTGACTGAAACTTGTTGGTGGCCAAGCCACCAACAACTTTCAGTCAAATTGTTTTCAAAATATTCAACATAACCAGAGTTATTACCCATTGAAATTGTCTGGTGGCTCGCAGCAGTCAAATGGCTAAAAGATCAGTTCCGGTTAGTTGCTCAATGAGGTAGGCATTTTATATTTATCCCATTCTTTTATATTTAGCCAGTGGAATGCAGTTTAATGATCACATTGAAGTTTCTTCTAGCCAGTGTGAACACTTTCAAACAGTATAAGTATCCAAGCGCTTGTACATACATGTGTGCATGTCGTTGTAACCATGTGCACAACTAACCCCAACACCTCACTCATGCGTTTGTCAGTGGTGGTGGGTGGTTGGGGAGAGCGATGTCATTTTAGGAGATACTTTCGGTTCCAAGAAAAACGGTGAATTTTTATACATCATTACAGCATCAACTTTCAGGACAAATAGTTTTTTAAATACTCAGGAGCCTTATTCATGAAAGGTACTTAAGTACGAAAAAAATGTGTAAATATGGCTTAGGTCCAAACAAGAATTCCGTGGAATTAAATGTCTCGCCTGTCTCCTGTTTGTCACAGTGGCATTGACCTTGTGACCTCTGTGTGTTATCATGCTGCTTCCTAACATTATAGGTAGCTATGTATTCAAGTTTAGTTCCGATAGGATTAACAAATCCTGAAATATAAATGGTTTGATGCATGGAAAAACCCAAGTTTGAAAAAACAGAGGTCAAATAGCAATATTAGAATGGCCTTGATATTTGACCTGGTGACCTCCATGTCGCCATCCTGTATCCTCTTGGAATAAGCAACCATGTACCCAAGTTGTGTTCCATTAGGGTTAAGCAGTCCCGAAATATAACATGATAAGATTTGTTAAGCATAAAAACTTAACACTGAGAAGTAACAGTTTTCTAGAGGTCAGAATGACCTTGACCTTTGACGTTGTGACTTCAGTACATGTGTATCATCATGCTGCTTCCAAACAGTATAGGCAACCACATAGCCTAGCTTAGGTGCAATAGGATTAATTGATCCTGAAATATAAGATGAGTTTTGCTAAACGCAAAACCTTAACATTGTTGACGCTGTCACCGTAGGAAAAGTGATACAACCTAAGTCTGTATTCACCTGTGCATACGACATAGTCAGGCCTTTTAAATAGGTCCTGGAAGTGGGTGCATATGTTAGACTCTTCTTGAATACGGCCCCAGGGATTTAATTATATGAGGTTAAGATATCATTTTAGAATGTTATGTGATATAAGGAACACTGTTTTACCTTCGTGGAGCGTGTTTTACTGAATACATTCCAAAACCTTAGCGTTTCATCGCCAGCTCCAGTCACAATTGCTTCACCATCGGGTGACATAGACTGAAATGAAGATTGATATATTACACTAATGAAAGCCATTTCTATATATCTAACTAGTATAAGTCATCTTCAATAGAGGGATCATCCCATTTCAAGCTTTGCCCCACCCATTTCTAGCTAAGCTCCGCCCATGCTTTGCATGTGTTGGGCTCGATTTATATCCTCGGAACATGAATTCTCAGAATTTGAAATTGATTTAGGCCTATTTATTAGCTGTATAGTCCAGGAGCTAAAGCGAGGTCAGAATCGTGACGTAGCACACCCAGTATTCGGATGGTCTGACACTTGCTGTGGCTTGGGGGACATGTCCCACACATTTTAAGCCCTGTTGTACAAACAAATTGTGGTAGCACTAATTAGTTATCCTGATTTCTTTGCGTAGGGGGTCTAGGCTTTGGCTGTATCCACAGTGCACAACGATATAAGCATGATCGTGTCATAACTCATAAAAGTAATATCGTATTAGATTCACCATATATGATATTTAGACGGATATCGACCTAACATATATCCAACATACATTTTGCATGCATATACCAAAGGCGAGGGTGAAATGTGAAGATTTAATGCACTTGTATCATGTGCTAACGCACCTTTTACACAAATCGGTTACTGTCCAATGATTTCCGGATCACCAACTGAATTCAATATGGTGTATACGGTCATAAAACAAGTTCAAAGAATGATGACAACACTAGGACAGAATGACTCGGTCATTACATTCGACTTGGCCATATATGTCAAGGCAAAGGAGATACAGTGGCGATATAAAGAAGAGTTTAGTGACACTGTGATCAGACTGGGGGGATTCCACATTGCGCTAAACTACTTAGCTGTTATTGGAAAGATGTTTGATGACTCTGGCTTAGAAGATCTCCACATAGAGGCCAACACATATGGTAGCAGCACGGCTGCTGCTCTACTTAAAGGGAAGTCATATAATCGAGGAGTGAGGGCTCACAAATTGGTTATGGAAGCGCTGCTGCGATTACAATGGCAGTCTTTTTCCAAATGGGTTCAACAAAATGGACAACATGAAGACCACATTACTCCAACAGAATTGGAGTCTGGATGAGAAAATTAAGATGTGCCGAAGCAGCATTGACGACTTAGACGCACTGCAAGAAAATTTCAAAGAGGTGTGTATGTACATGAATAAATTGCAACAGCTGTTCAAATCCTTTAAAGTTGAGTCAAGCTCGAAATCACACCTGTTCGCATTTTGGAACTCATATATTCATATGGTAGAGCTGCTGCTTGGATTCATAAGAGCTGAGAGAACTGGAGAATGGCAGGCACACCTATCTGCTACTGCTGCTATGGCGCCATATTTCTACAGCATGGACAGAACCAATTATGCAAGATGGCTGCCAATATATCTTGCGGACATGAAGATGCTTCCAAGTACACATCCCCATGTACATGAACAATTCTTGAATGGAAATCATTCCGTAAGTCGCTCAGACCATCCCTTCAATCAAGTGTGGACAGATATGGCCTTAGAGCAATCGATTAATTTGGATTCCAAAAAGCGAGGTGGTATTATTGGAATAACACAAAAGCCAGGGGCTCTGGAGAGGTGGTTTTTAACTAGCCACGAGAGGGCAGCCATAACAACGGTCACAAAGCAAATGTGTGGGTTACAAGATAGTCACATGTTTGGAGTACATAAGGAAATGGGGACTAATCGAATGAACAGGGATGAAACCGATGTGCAGAAGATACTTTCGATGTTCTCATCAGATATAATGACCAATCCCTTTAATATTGCGGAAAATGACGACAGCGAGTGTCTTCCGCTTGTAAACATTGCAACTGGCGTGGTATTGCCTAGTGAAATCGCCAAGAGACTGGTTTCCGCCTGTGACATTGGTAAGGAGATTATGGAAAATTTTGTTCAGGAACGGCTGGACACTAACACGAGAAGCTTTTGGGACAGGTTGCCACACTTAAAACTTAAAACATTTGCCAGCCTAGCACAGAAGAAAAAACTCGAAACAAATGATGAAAAAATTAACAATGTGAGATCTGACCGCGAACTATTTGGTCGATTAATTATTGCCGCAAGGTCCAGAGATGTTGATTTAAAACTAGTGATGACGTATGAACTGTCTGCTGTTCCACTATCATTGTCACATACGGATGGGACTCTAAGAAAGCATGTGAAAAGTGTTTTGTTAAGTGAACTAGAAAAGGAAGTAAATGTTGATGGACGGCTTCCACCTGTTGACAAGACAAGCTTATGTAGTAGATGGCATGGCAATTGTGCAAATGGTTAAAACTGGAGGTACGTCTACATTTGGAGAATTGGCTGATAAATACTGGCACATCTTTACAGTTCCACTGAATCAAGAAGACTGCAACAGAGTAGATATAGTTTTTGACAGATATGATAGACTGGAATCTCTCAAAGCGGAAGAGCGGCTAAAACGTGGGTCATCAGCAGCATTGGAAGTAAAGATTGCTGGAGAAAATACTCCCGTTCCAAAGCAATGGGCCAAGTACATCAGCAATCCAAGCAACAAAAGTAACGTGGTTGCATTTCTCAGCAAGCGGTGGCGTGATACTGGTCCAAATATGCTATCTGCCGACAATTGCGTCATTCTTGCTGGTGGCTTTAACGATGGAATGGATGTTGTTGTCATTTCAGCGAACAATTCGTCGTATTTGGAAGAACTTCGATCAGATCACGAGGAAGCAGATACGCGTATGATGTTGCACGCGCTACACGCTTCAAAAGACCACATGCGTGTTGTTATACAGTCTCCTGATACAGACGTGGCAGTACTTAGTATATATACGTATCGTTCGCTTCACTGTTCTGAACTATGGTTCCGTACGGGCACAAAGGACAAATTGCGATACATACCAATACATACAGTTGCTCAAGTACTGGGCCCAGCTATCTGTCTGTCTTTGCCTGGGTTTCATTCTCTTACAGGTTGTGATAGCACTAGTGCATTATTTGGAGTCGCTAAGAGAAAAGCATTCAATCTCTTAAAGTCATCTGAATGTCATCAGCTTAGCTTAGCCCAACTCGGCGAACATGTTGACTTATCACCGAATACTGCAATTCTATGTGAGAAATTTGTCTGTGAGTTGTATACCACCAGGGATGTGGGAAAGACAGCTGATGAAACCCATTATTGGCTCTTTTGTCAAAAGAGACAAAGAAATGAAAATCTTCCACCTACATCGAATAGTCTAAAGCATCACACCGAAAGGGCCAATTTTCAAGCTCTTGTTTGGAGATGTTCATTGCAAGCTGTTCAGAATCTTCCATCTCCAAATGGACATGGCTGGAGTATAGTGGATGGTCTACTCAAGCCTGTTCTAATGTCAAAGGATCCTGCTCCATTTGGATTAATTGAACTCACATCATGTAGATGTCAAAAGTCTGCCTGCAAAAGAGCAGATCTCTGTCAATGCAAGGCTAACAATCTACTCTGCACTGAAGCATGCCTTTGTATGGGAGGTGAAATGTGTGACAATGTTCAGCATACAATTGTCGAAGATGACTCTGACACGGATGAGTAACATTCTCTCATTTGCTCACGTGATAAATATGTCCTGCCAGCTTGTGTAGACATGCACTGCATGTCAGTTAAAAGTTTAATTATGAAAAACGTAGAAAACATGGGCATTGTTGTAGCTAAGGTATTGCTAGTCACAAGAAGACCTAAGTGCCCCAATATGTACAAAGCAACATACGGGTGTCTTAAACGAGGTTGATTATGTATAAATCTGCGATATACGATCACTCCTTTCCATTTTGGTTAAGATTGTATTGATATAACATGCGCTTAAGTTTGTGAAAAATTTATCATTGTGAAAATTGTTTGAGAGCTACATTCAACACCTATTGTAAATGGGCTTCTCACGGGTTAGTGATACCACAATTTTCTTGTACAACACGGCTCAGAATATACCCAAGACATCGGTCTAGCATAATATAGAGACAAACCTTCTGAATACTGGGTGTGCTACGAAACCATCCTTCTAGACCCCTTTTGAAAATTGGCTCCCGGACTAGTATAAGCTTATTAAAACTAGCTGACTGTCGTGTCATTTAAGATGAACTTACGAAGAGCACCGAGAAGTCAAAACAACACAACACAAATTCTATTCACACACAGACGACATGACAATCTTGGCATTGTGTTGCTCATCGTCTATGTCTCCAATTGCCTAAATTATACTAGTTTCCTAATGCCGTAATTACACTATATGTAGTTTCCCATTTCCAAAGGCAGCAACAGCTTTCGCCAACAATGTTTTCAAAATTAACGAAACAATAGGATAAAGTCTAGTTCTTTTGAAAACATATACAGGATATTTTCTATTATAGCTCTCTTAAAACAAACAACAAATTCTACTAGATGCAATGAATATTCTTCTGAAAATTTTGAAATTAATTTGACTAGGAACTGTTGCTGCCATAGGTAGCAACAGGTTCCCGTCAAATTCCTTTCAAAATATTCAAAGGGTTATATTTCTAGTTATCTTGTAATTGAGACACCAAAATGTTGGGGGTGCGGTGGGGTGAGAGGGTTGAAGAAAATACATTCAAAGACAAATCTGGCTAAATCTAAACAACCGAGCATTCAGCTGCCTTACCAAGTACAGTACTCTGTATGAGTGACCAGTTAGCTTTGCAATCTGTACCAGAGATGGGTACTTCCACACTAGAATCTGGTTCTGTGAATAGCCATGCGTACTCACCTAACAGAGAAAACATACATCAGTCTGGTCAGACAGAAACAGCGGAGTAAAACAATCATATTATTAACTAATCTATTTATTACAATGGAGGAATCCAGTCATACCTATGCTCCACCCATCTTTAGCTAAGCTCCACCCACTCTTCGCCCATGTTGGGATCGATCGATCCCCAAATGTCCTGACTATCAATTTTTAGAAAACTACACAGGTACATGGAAGCTGTTAAATATTTGAAACTAATCTGATTAGGTATAGGCAGCAAGAGCACCCAGTCAGTTTCAAAATATTTAACAGCATGTTTATTAAATAGTAAAGACACACAATTCATACAATAACGTTTAGTCCGTTATCAATTAAGCATTAATGATGAACTTAGCTACGTCATTCCTAACAATTGATTATAACGTCATCCTACATGTCACAGTTAATTATGAGGTCAAATGATTGACTAAGAAACTGAAATCTTCCATTGTATCCCTTGCCAGGATAAATTCATGGATCCATACTTTCATTAATTGTCATGGCAAGCAATAATGGCTTCTTCTATGCCTAATTGTGCTAAATAAAGTAACTCATTCTATTTTCTGTCTTCTGTCGATAACGACAGTTTGGGAGAAACTCCTGCTTGTAAACATGAGATTATATAATATACCAGTAATCAAGGGAAGTACATGTAGCTTATCATACCTAACCATCTGACTGCTCAGTTTTTGCAAACGACATGTTCCATGGATTATATCTCTGGACCATACTAAATGTTTCGAAAGCAATTTCACTGAAAGTTCAGTCAAGTTGTTTTCAAAATATTCAGCAAGTCTGAAAAAAACCAGCAAGATTTTGCTCTTTGAAATTGTTGTCTCGTGGCTTGCAGCAGCGAAACAGTTAAATGTGAGAGAGGCATATAACTTCTCTCCCATAATATTGTGGTTTAATATTAGACATCCAAGGGAGATTATAACTATAATTTATAAGATGCGTGTATATATATATATATATATATATATATATATATATATATATATATATATATATATATATATATATATACTGAACCAAAAAAGTTTAGCAACACTGAGAATATTACTGTATAAATGTTATTTAACAAAAACAATAAATGGATTCAAATATATTATTTAATTGATAGGTCATTTTCCAATTTGAACAACAGTCTCTTGTTACTGTAATGCTAGCATCGCGCCTTTAACACGGCATCATTCAACGGAAGGGTCCAATTTAAATAATGACACTGAGCTGTCAATACCGGTTGTGACCTCCGCGCGCATTAACCACCACCATACATCGCTTTCTCATGCTTCGAATTAAGCACCTGATGTCACGAAGAGGAATCGCATCCCATTCCTGGAGCAGTGCAGCTTCCAGCTCCCACACGTTGTGAAGATGTGGATGGTTCTCACGCACCATACGGCCAAGAATATCCCACACGTGTTCGATAGGAGACAGGTCCGGTGATCGCGCTGGCCAGTCCAACACCGGAACGTTGTTAGCCTCAAGGAAATCACTGGTGACCCTAGCTGAATGAGGACGGGCGTTGTCTTGCTGGAACAGTCTGTATGATGCTGCATAAAAGGGATGACAACAGGGGCGACAACTTCTTCACAGTAACGTTGAGCCGTTAAATTTCCGCGAATCACAATAAGATCTGTTTTGCCATTTTCATGGATTCCAGCCCACACCATGACACTGCCGCCACCGAATCTGTCGTGCTGAATGATGTTGGCAGCATCATACCATTCTCCTAAACGTCGCCAAACACGTTGCCTACCATCCGCCACATCCACACAAAACCTCGACTCATCACTGAACAAAACGTGGCTCCATTGTTGAAGACGCCATCGCTGATGAGTTCTTGCCCATGCAAACCGATTCTCGATGTGACGCCCTATAAGCGGAACAGCAACAAGTGGACGACGGACATGCAGTCCAGCATCATGGAGTCTGTTTCGCACAGTTTGTGCATGCACTGTAGTGCCGGTAGCGGTGTGCAAATTACGGGACAGCCGCGGCGTAGTCTCAAACCTGTGACGTCGTGATGACGTCACTAAGTACTTTTAGCGGTCTTCTCGTGGTGTTGTTGCTCTCGGTCTGCCAGATCGTGGTCGGTCATTAACATGTCCAGTTTCCTGCTCACGTTGGCGGAGACGAGAAATGGTTGCGGCATGAACATTAAAATGTCGAGCAACAGCGCGAACGCTCTGCCCAGCAGCGAGTCTTCCCATTGCTTCATGGTGCTGATTTTCGGGTAGCCCTGGGTGGCGGCCCATGTTCGGTAGGGTAAACTTTTAAGCGTTTTCTGTTAACGTTCGTTATCTGCTTTTGCAATATGGTGAATTTTTGCCTTTGCTACCCGCCAATGTGGGCCAGTGCATGAAAAATGCATTTTCACATGCAGTAAACGTGTGGCCGAGAAATGCAAGAAATTATTTGCATTTCTTCATGATCAGCAAGACATTACATTGACGAAACATGCTGCAAATTTGGTTATAAATGGACGCATAGTTTTAATACAACAAACCAAACTTCACTGTTGCTAAACTTTTTTGGCTCAGTATATATATATATATGAATTGTCTCCCTTACTTAGCTATGATTTCAATAAGGTTCATTTCCTAATTTACATAATACTAGTTTACCATTTCCTAAATTACACTAGTTTTCAATTGTCCAAATCATGCGTTTCACTTTACCTAGACAGCAAAACCGTTTTCAAAAATAAAATGATTACTTTCACATTGGCTAAATTATACTAGTTTCTTACATAGTAAATTACACTAGTTTCCCATTTCATAAAGTACACTACATGAAGCATCCGATTACTAAGATTAAGAATTTACATTTCGTCCTCGGATGGAACCACGCAACATATGGATTACAAAATCAAAACATAATCGCTAGAATTAGAATCTTTCGGACTTTTCGATGGGACTATGGAGGGATGCAACCCGGATGACTGATCGAGTTCGTCCTCGGACGGACGCAGTCACCATACGGGCTGCCTAATCAATCAAAATCAAACAAGTGCGCGCTGGTGCCTGCTCAGCCTGATGCTCCTGCCTGATGGCCAGAAGAGCAAATGGGTCCCAGGTTCCAGGACCCGAAAGACCCCACACCCCAACCTCCCCACTCCCCCCAAAGGGGCCGGGAGGTCTCTGACCTAAAGCCCCCCCCCCCCCTTGGGTACATCAGGTCATAAGACCGCACGCACCTACTCCCCCCCACCCCCCGACCCAGCACCTACCGCATCCCTTCCCCAACCCCGTTAGGTCCAGGTTAGGCCCTCCCCATCCCCCACGCCCAAGCATGAGGAGCAACAGAAAAGCCATGGACAAGAACAGCAACATGAGACAAAATCGAGAAACAACGATCAATACACACACAGAGAGACACAAGCTAATGCACAAACCGACGTCACAAGAATTCACAAGAATTCAACAGAAACCATAAAGGCCAGGCGTGAGTCTAGACCCTAGCATTGGGAACTAGCATATAAACGCCTTAAATATTACAACACACACACACACACACACACACACACACACACACACACACACGAATTTACATTTTTGCTTAGTAAATGTCTAATTGCAGGCCAAGAAGGTACTATTTTTTAAAAGCTATTACTGGAATGTCCCATCATTTAGCTAAGCATTGCTGTGATAAATTTTCAAAAATAGGCCAGCGTTGCTCTGCAAATGATCATTCTTCAAGACCATTGCAGAGGCTGGTTTTGAGTATTAACCATTTAACCCTTAAATTTGTTTTTAAAAATTCAATTTTCTAATAGAAAATATCCATTTGCAGACCAAGAGGAGACTATTTTTGAAAATTTGCTGGCTCGATAACTGAGCCGGTCATTCCAGCGGTAAATTTTCAAAAATAGTCTTCTCTTTGTCTGCAAATGGACATTTCTCAAGACCACTGCAGAAGACGTTTTTGGCTGATATGAGTGTTAAAGGGTTAGTGTTAACAGGCCAATATTGAACAAATTGAAATTAACCACTGCACAACAAAGATATGTACTAAACCTGAAAATTAATGCAATGTTACAAGTATGCAAAAATTGAATCTACATCCAACTCGAGGCTGAATCGATGAAAGGTCGATAAAAAACCTCATCATTAGCAAAACCTTACCACTTCATTAGAGTGCTTTGACCAGGCTAGATTGCACACTTGTGATCCCGTATCAACACTTTGTAATGGCTGCCCGGTCAATGTATTCCAGAAGCGAATACAGCGATCAGCAGTACCGCCTCCGCTGGCTAGTAGACCGTGCTGATGAGGTGACCACGCTATAGCCTTGACCGCTGCCAGGTGGTCAGTATATGTCTGTACAGGGCAGGTATTCGTTAGATTCCAAACAAACAGTTTATTGTCATTGCCACCGGATGCCAAGTGTTGATGATCAGGAGACCATTTTAAACCACACACCTAGAAAAAACATTATAATGCAGATATACATAACAGCTCCTAAATAAGTTAATGTTTGAAAAAAAACACCCAGAAATATGTTAGTTACATGTACATGTAGTACAATTTTGAACACAATGTAAGAAATGTTCTGCCATTAGGCAGCAATGGCTTCCAATCAAATTAAGTCCAAAAAATTCCAAAGTCCTTTTTATTTTTTTTTGCCATAGGAAGCAACAGTTTCCAGTTAAATTATTTCAAAACATTCAACAGCTTTCCTGTGTAATTGTCTTTCATGCTGGAATAACCGTTTCTACACAACAAAGCAGATTTGCTACAACCTATGTAACAAGAGGCTAAACACAAGAAGGCTATATTACTAAACTGCAACAATTCTGTTTAACCCTTTAATGCCAAAATTGTTTTAAAAAATTAAAATATACTTATTGAATATCCATTTGCGGGCCAAGAGAAGACTATTTTGGAAAATTTACCACTGGAATGACTGGCTCAGTTATTGAGCCAGTCATCCCAGTGATACATTTTCAAAAACAGTCTTCTCTTAGTCTGCAAATGTACATTTCTCACGACCACTGCAGAAGCTGTTTTTGTCTGATATGGGTGTTAAAGGGTTAAACCAGAAACATTGAAAGTTAGGCTAAAAATACAAACATTTATGTACAAAGTATGAAAAGCTGGGTTCTAACCATAAAGACTTGACACGAAACATGAAATAAATAAATTTGGGCATACAGAATTTCAGCCAGAAATGAAAGAATTCATAATGAACAAAATGATCCGATCGACCAATCAGATTGGTGTCAAATTCTGATTCAGAGAGCACTAAAACATAGCCTACCACCTTTTTACTCTCAGAATTACATTATTTTACCAATCAAATTTCAGTGAAGAAGGCTTAAAGTCAAGTTTTATTAAAATTGGTCCAGTGATTAACAGTTTTTTATGATTTTCTCAGAAATTTCAAAGACCCAAAATTTTGACTGATTCATGGCGGACATGTTTTTTTGACATATCAACTTCCCAAGGACAAATTATAATGGCGTTTTGGCCCTAATCTTATCTGCCAAATATCTGCCCATTCCATTCAGCGGTTCTGGAAAAGAAGTTTTTTCCAAAATGGCCGCCGAACTACTTGGTAAATCAAGTTCCCTCGAACGAACTTGGTTCAGCTCTTGCCCTAGATCATATTTCATGAGGCTTGCGTTGATCTCCCAAGCAGTTCCTGAGATTTTTAAAGATGTTTCTAAAAGGTGGGATGATAACTACGACATGCACGTGGAGCTGGGGCTGGTGCTTTTTGGACAAGTCCCAGCATATGCGCGCATCAAATGCGCTCTTAGCCTGCATTGTTGATGCCCTGTGGTTCCATACAGTGGAGTTGATTGATCCAATGGTGTGCTCTCTGTTGTCTCCATTTGGTGGAATCAGGATCCAATGATCCGACGAGAGGACTTGAATGATGCAGAATTTCATATCGTTCCTGCAATGGTTGATGATATTGAAATGCCTAGAAACGGGAGTGTCGTAGGAAGCCTTCCTGTAGAAGTAGGTGATACTTCTTAGTGTTCCTTTATTCTGAAACTGAAGGCTCGCAGCGTTTCTGTCCTCTACACCCAGTACTCCAAAGCGGGCCCACGCCCTAACCCCTGTCTGGCCTCAGTACAGCCAACACGGGCCCGGGAGCAACCCCACCCGATAGCCATCTAAATCAGCTACTGTGTAACTGAAAAAATGAACCCCACATGCAATTTTAAAGGGGCACCGCATACATGACGCTGGCCGTAGAGGGCACCACAGCGCCCCTCGAGGGCTTCCCACAATGCCCCCTTCATAATGGGCACCACACACATCAGCAGTGCCCCTAACTTTTCATCTATTCAAAAGGGGCACCTAAGCGATGCCCCAGCGGTACCCCTACCGGTGCTCGGCCACCCCTAACATCAGCAGTGCCCTGGCCAGAGTGTAAAAAGGAGGGAACAAAATCAGTTCCCAACTATTCAGACTTCGGGTCAAACTAGATCTCAGCGTAAGGCCACTAGGAACCTGCCAGGAGATACTACGTTTTTATTACACGTTTCTAAGACTGCAAAAATCCAAGATGGTCGCTGGCAATATTCGCCGATTGTCTTCCTTTGAACAAAGTTGTATCCCTATGCTGTAAGGATGCTGCACATCAAATATACTTGAAATCGGCCTAGCGGTTCTCGAGAACACATCTGTAACAACTTCTATAAAACCAATTTCGGCTTCAAAACCCATCAAATAAAAGTATCCAATATGGCGGCCAAACACGCTACATTTTGATTGGTCTATGGCGGCCATATTTTTGTATTTATCAACTTCCCTTGAACAAACTTTATTTGGCTTTTAGTCCTGATCATATCTGCCAAATTTCAGCCCGATCCGTACAGCATTTCAGGACTAGTCATTTTCATGAAAACTAGGTCATCCAACATGGCCGCCGAACTATTTGGCCAATCAAGTTCCCTTGAACAAACTGGATTCAGCGCTTTCCTTAGATCACATTTTTTTTAGTTTTGAATGGATGCCCCAAGCGGTTTCGGAGATTTTTAGATTTTTTTTTTTTAAATCGTCCAAAATCAAAGATGGCCACCAGCCAAATTGGCCAATCGGCTTGGTTTGAAAAAACTTGAATCTCTATGCCCTAAGGATTGTTCCTGCAAATATAATTGAAATCGGCCAAGTAGTTCTCGAGAAGACATTTTAAATCGTCCGTTGCTTTGGTATAGGAGCGTTTGGCTGGAAAATGATCCAATATGGCCACCAAACCATTCATACGACAGTTTCGAAAATGGCAAATTCGAGATCAGAATACCTAAAAACATATATAAAACCAATTTCGGCCTCAAAATCCATCAAATAAAAAAATCCAATATGGCCGCCAAACAGGCTACATTTTGATTGGCCTATGGCGGCCATGTTTTTTGATGGATCAACTTCCCTTGAACAAACTTTAATGGCCCTTAGTCCCTAATCATATCTTGCAAATTTCAGCCTGATCCCTTCAGCGGTTTGGGAGTTGTTTTCACGAAAATTAGGTCATTCAAAATGGCTGCCAAACCATTTGGTCAATCGAGCTCTCTTGAACAAACTTGGCTTACCTCTTGCCCTAGATGATGTTTCATGAGTTTTGCTTCGATTCCCTAAGCAGTTTCGGAGATTTTTAAAGACATTTCTAAAAATCGGCCGAAATCCAAGATGGCCATTGGTCAAATAAGCCGATCGACTTCCTTTGAACGAACTCGGATCTCTATGCCCTAACGATGCTTCCTGCCAGATATAATTGAAATCGGCCCAGTGGTTCTTGAGAAGTTGTTTAAAGAAAAAAGTTGACGGACAGACAGAGCCAGACGGACAGACAGCCACCACGGCATAAGCTCACTTGGTCATTCTGGCCAGGTGGGCTAAAAACCTTTAATCCTTTCTCTGATGACCTCCCTATATCTCACTTTCCACGCAACCAACCATACAGGAAAACTTTTGAATGTTAAAATAAATTTGACTGGAAGCAGTTGCTTTTTAGGCAGACAACTTCTTCAAGTAAAATTAATTTCAAAATTTTCAACAGAATAAGCTTCATACCGTAAAGAAAATACGCTTTCTGGGTCTTAAATTCTTACTTCAAGCACATAAAGCATTTTCAAGGATTGTTATCAATGCTGGCATGATTCAGTGACTCTTGAATGTGCCTCAGTATTTAAATTTGCAAGTTCCTTGCAATAAAGCTACAGAATGAATGCATGGATTTCATCAGTCATTATTTGATGCTGTGCTCTGAAACAGCAGTTACATAAAAATGTATTAGTTTGCTTTGCATAATCAGGGTTAACATAGTGTAGCACTAACCTCCTGTTTGTGTCCTGTTAATCGTCGTTCAGGAACTAATGACGGGGTGCGTATATCACGCTGGAGTATTAAGCGGTCTCGACTGCCTGATGACAAAATGTCGGCGTTCCATGCTAATGCACCTGCAAAGACAAAACACTTGCAAACATGAGCCCAGGACACCTGCATCGCTCACCTGGAATATACTCATATACATTTTTGTTGTAATTCCAGCAATTTCTGGCAAGAAACACACCAATTTTGGGGTTAAAAACACAAAATTGTGATGAAGGTTTCTAGGAATCTTTACAAAGAATTCCAGAACATTAAAAAAAATCCAAGATGGCCATGAAACAAGAGGCCCAAGGCCCTGTGACGCTCACCTGGACCATTAGCATTTGAACCATTTGTATTTAAATAGACGTAATGGATAATTTTCAGAGAATCAAACAAAATTAACTAATCAAAATTGTCATTTGATTTCTTGAAACCTATCGTCATAGGATTGTTTGACCCAACAGAGTCATTGATTAAGACGTAGTAGCGATTTAAACTCTTCTACAAACTCTTTGGAAAATACACGATGCCCGTTGAAAAAAATTAAACAATCAAATTCCTCTATACAAGTTCAGTCTAAGCATGACCGTAGGATCCTTCCAGCAAGGTTTCATTGAAATCTGGCCATTGGTTAAAGAGTAGCGTCGTAAAGGACTTTCGAAAGATTTTGGAAAATCCATGATAGCTGCCGAAATTATCAAGAAATCAAAATTCTGATTAGATTCTTGAAGCCGATTAACATAAGATCATTCCACTCAACTTTTTTTTAAATCGGGCCATTGATTAAGGAGTAGCGTTTTAAAGGATTTCTGGAAAATCAAAGATGGCTGGTGGAGAAATTGACCAATTCAAATTCTGTATATAAGTTCTGAAGTCTCCCAGCTTAGGGTCCTTCCAGCCAAGTCTGGTTGAAATTGCCCCTTGTGGTTAATGGTTTTAAATGATCTCCGGCCTTTTGTTTGGTGGAAAACTCAGGTATGGCCGCCGAAATAGTTAAACAAACAAAATCATGTATACAGATTTTGAGTAACTGCATAAGGTCGTTCGAGGCAAATTAAGTTGAAAACCACCCATTGGTTAATGAGTAGGGTTTATACAATTTCCAGTAAATTTCTCATAATATCGTAAATTTTGACCAATCAAAATTCTGTACAAAAGTTCCGAAACCTACACCCATAGCGTACTTCCACCCAAATCAGTTTGAAATCCGTCAAGTGGTTAATGATTAATAGTGTTTTGACAATTCCCAGAAAATCTAAGATTTTCACCCAAAAAATTGACCCATTAAAATTCTGTAAGAAGTTCTGAAGCCTACACCCATAGGGTCCTTCCAGCCAAATTAGGTTGAAATCTGACAAGCGGTTAATGAGTAGGGTTTTTATTCAAAAGTTGACGCATGGATGCTGGACGGATGCCGGACGACAAACAGATGGACAGTCACCACGGCATAAGCTCACTTGGCCATTCTGGCAAGGTGAGCTAAAAAAATCCTAGCACAGTAGCACTATAAGGTCATTCCCGCTACGTTTGGTAGAAGGTCGCTTAACGTTTAATTAGTCTTAACTGATTTCCTGGACATTTTTGGAAATCCAAACTATTACGATCCTTAAACAAGAAGCCCAAGGGTTTGTGACACCCACCTGGACCATTAGCATTCGAACCATTTGCATTTAAATAGACATGGATAATTTTCCAAAAATCCATGATGCTTGCCCCCCAAAATTACCAATCAAAATTCTCATTAGAACTCTTGAAGTCGATCACCATAGGATCATTCCACCCAAGTTTTGTTGAAATCGGGCCATTGATTAGGGAAAAGTAGCACGTTAAAGGATTTCTGGAAAATTGCAGATAGCTGCTGGAAATATTGGTCAATCAAAATTCTGTATGCAAGCTCTGAAACCTACCACCCTAGTGGTTGAAATCACACAAGCGGTTAATGAGTAGTAGTCTTTTAACCGATTTCCTAATAATTTTCAGAAAATCCAAGATAACCGCCATTAAAATGGAACAATCAAAATTATGTATGCATGTTCTGAAGCCTACCCCTATAGGGTACTTCCAGCCAAATTAGGATGAAATCCACCAAGCAGTTAATGAGAAGTATTTTTAAACAAAAGTTGAGACAGACGACGGATGGACCACCGCCATGGCATAAGCTCACTTGGCCATTCTGAAACTTACCGACACGAGCACTGTGGCCTTCTAGTGTATTGACTTTTTTACTCGCTGCCACATCCCAGATCTGTACATAACCCTTATGCGTTCCTACGGCTACAAAGTTTCCCTGAATAAAATACATGTACAGATTTTATATTATCTTCCACTGATAATACTATACGCGATCACAATCAGCTATACATTATACATGGAGCAGGATGCTGAAATTTCTGGATAAAAAGATGAAATGTATTTTGTCCTTGTCATGTACCAAAACAGCAAGGATAGTTTAGGGTTAATAGTGTGTGCGTGGGTGCATCAGCATAGGTGCACTGAGCAGTTGGACATATTGGGGCCCATGCTCAAATAAAAGGGTGCTTTGATATCGCTTTACTACATTATATGATCTTTCAAAACATTCACACAATCCTTCACATGTGTTGTTTAAAAACAAACAAATCTCTAACACTTTTGAAACTAAGTTTTGGGTAATAAATTTGAGTGTTACCAGGGTTAATTAACCCTTTAAACCTCGAATTTGTTTTTAAAAAATAAATTTTCTCATAGAAAATGGCCAAATGTACCACTGGAATGATGGTCATCGAGCCAGACATTCCAGTGGTAAATTTTCAAAAATAGTATTCTCTTGGCCTGCAAATGGACATTCCTCAGGAGCATTGCAGAGACCGGTTTTGGTCGACTTGACAGAATTAAAGGGTTAATCGAAAATAACATTTAACAGTAGCAATAGAAAGCTGACATACCCGTTCTCCCCACGATACAGACGTGACGGAATCACCATCTCCAGACAAATCACAGAGTCTTGTTACCTGTGAAGAGTTAATACAAGTTTTTCAATTACAATTTTGTGCAGCCATTGACCCTTGAAATTCCAAGTGTATCAATTTCAAAACAACTATCCAGGACAGCTATCTGGCTGTTAAATATTTTGAAACTAACTGACGGTAATCTGTAAGCGCCGGGAATCTGTAAGCGCCAGCCAATTTGTACAAGCATCCTCCGAACCCATTGGATGGAATTCAACGAAATTTGGTATGTGAGTTACCCATATCAATGTGGAGTGGATGAGCACATTTACATTTGGCCGCACCCCCAGGGCTTGGTGGCAAAAAGGCATGAAATTGATTGTAATGCAACACCTTTGACACTGTTGGACAGAATTCAACAAAATTTAGTATGTCAGTTACCCATATCAATGTGGAGTGGATGAGCTCATTTACATTTGGCTCCGCCCCCCCCCCAGGGTGTGTGTGATGTGGTCAAAAGGTCATGAAATTGATTGTAATACAACTCCTCTAACACTATTTGACGAAATTCAACCAAATTTGGTATATGAGTCACCCATATGATTGCGGAGTGCAAAAGCCGGTTACATTTGGTTCCCCCCCCCCCCCATTCCCCCACCCCCTGGGTGAGTTGTGTCAAAAGTACAAAGCGGTGAACGTGGGGATTTGCGATGACGTGTCATCAACCGATCAATCTAGTTGCCAATTGAAATTATTGTGTTGTAGCTTACAGCAGTTAGACAGTTAAGCAAGAAGTACATGTACCAAAGAACCATTATAACTATCAAACAATTACTGGTCCGATGACTTATGATGGATCCAAATTCATTTCAAACCCTAAATTATACATCTTCAGGTGTCTCCTTTTTTCCTTTTCTTCTTCTTCATGTACACCAGGACATGACAAATTCAATCAAAATTATCCAGAATGAACACCAACGAAACTTAGAAGCTGGTCATTAGATGTTTTTCAGACCCCATCCAGCTTGACTTCTGTGATTGTTGGGGTCAGTGAGATGCATCCCTGAGGGCACGATAGATTTCGCAGTTCACGTTAAAATTCTCCTTTCACGTTTTGTTACATGTAATTATAGTTGATTCTGTTGTAGTGGACCCTTTCAGGACTGAGATTTCAGTACTGCTGCCGACTTGTGGATAAATATATGGAGCAAGCACCATACTAATCCTTGAAGCCCAGCAGTAGACCACAGGCCTCTCTAAACATGCTAAACAGAAATATATCTAACCAATCTTCAGGTTAAGTTGCTAAAAACATAAATCAAGATGTTTCTTATCAGTGCTATGAACTAAATATCAACAAACTGAATGAATGGACCTTTCCATTTTTAGCTATGCCCCGCCCATCTCTAGCTAAGCTCCACCCACACCTCGCTTGTGTTAAGATCGATCGATCTCTGAACTCCCTGACAATCAATTTCCAGAAAACTATATATGTAAGCTATTGAATATCTTCGAACTAATTTGACTTGGCACGTCCAAAATATTCAACAGGATGTTTATTAAATAGTAGACATATACAATTGTGTCAGGTAAAGACAGGCGATATGGAATCATTTATGACATAATGATTATGACATCATCCTACACGCCGCTTAGCTGATTATGATGTCAGATGACGTGAGATGATAGATGGATACTCTGGAAAGGTGAATTGAGTATTACCTGACTAGTATATGCACTCCATAGATATACACATGTGCCTAAGCCAACACTTAAGACATTCTGGGAAGACCAGTCGACGAGGTTCAAGTAGAAGTCATCCTGTAACTCTGGTGCATCCAGCACTTTGAACGGTATCTTTGATATCTTTCTAACAGCCTGAAAATGATAGAAGTGTGACACAATATAATTGCAATGTAGGCATGATATGCAGCCTGGGCAGAACCGTGAAACTTATTTGACAGTCAGACACACCAACTGACTGACATACGGTCATGCCCCTGGGGTCGTATTCATGAAGAGTGCCTAACTTATGCATCCATTTACCTGCCCACATCTATTTCCAAGACCAGACATTTTCGTACTTAACCCTTTAACACTCATATCACCCAAAAATTACTTCTGCACTGCTCTTGAGAAATGTCCATTTGCAGACCAAGAGAAGACTATCTTTAAAAAATTACCACTGGAATGACTGGCTCGATATCCGAGCCAGTCATTCCAGTGGTAAATTTTCATAAATAGTTTTCTATTGGTCTGCAAATTGACATTTTCTATTAGCAAATTGACCTGAAAAAATTTTAGGAGTAAAGGGTTAAGTACACTTCATGAATACAGCCAAGTTAAATACTAGTTGAGAGGTGTAACTAAAAATAGACAAACTATAAAGTGGTCTTAAAAAATATATAATTCATGTACAATATATAAATTATATATAGAATGTAGATGTCATGTTTTTTCCAAAAAGACTTATCCCATAAATCTTTAATGATCACAACTGGCCAAGAAAATCTAAATGTTGCTTATACTGAATGTCCAGTTACAGGCACAGGAAAAAATAATTTTTGTAAACTTACCACTGCCAATGACTGGCTCACTCATCAAGCAAGTTATTCTTGTTTTAAATTTTCAAATATTTCTTCTCTTTTCCAGCAAGTGGACATTTCTCAAGACCACTGCAGAATCCGTTTTTATTTGCTTGACCATTAAGCTCGCTGAATATTTTGAAAACAATTTGACTGAAAGTTGCTGGTGGCTTAGCCACCAACAACTTTCAGTCAAATTGTTTTCAAAATATTTTGCAAGTCCAGAGATACATGTATAACCCTTGGAATGTGGCCTCGGCAAAAACTCAGCAGTCAGATAGTTAACCTTTCTTGTAACTATGTTCATCAGGTTCATAGACCAGAGTTTGCGGAATAATGCACATGCAGGGTAATGGTTAGGTCACGTGAGCGAATAACCCCTTTTGAAAGGTCAGGCCAGTCAAAAACGATTTATGCAGTAGTTGTAAGGAATGCCCATTTGCTGGCCAAGAGATGACTATTTTAGAAAATTTACCACTGAAAAGCCTGCCTTGATAAACGAGCCAGTCATTTCAGCGGTAAATTTTAAACTAGAGGCCGGGTTTTACATTCGCATCTTTCGGGGCAAGTTGGAAAAACTTTTTAATTCTTGGTGTAAAATAAACTAAGTCTGTCAAAACCATGTAAAAGTATGGCAAGATTTTGAAAATTGTTGTCCTTTGAATATAAAGTTTTACTGAGATTGGATAAGTCCCTGATGAATTAAATATCCATTGAACAAATTTAACATTTACAGTAGCTCATTCTTGGAGCATGCGAAACATTGGAGGTCATTTGGAGCGATATGTCGAGACCTACTAGCCTTCGCTACGGGCTCAACTAAAAATAGTTTCTCTTGGCCTACAAATTGGATATCCGATCTGCCAATATAAACGAAATCTAGGATTTCTTTTTTCACGAGAGAGTTGATACTTACCTCCCTAATACTTTTGAATATTGCTAAATATTGGCTTTCACTCAATAAACACTCAGATTTAAAACAGTTAGGTGCCCCTACTGGGCAGGGAGTCAGAGCGTAGTCTGGCGGATGCCAGCCCCACCACCGCGCATGCGCAGACTAGCACTTCCTCTGACTAGATTATTGGCTGACACACATGCAACTATTAAGAGCCTGAAGACCGAGCCTCTGTGGGGTGGAGAGGCCGGGTCCGTATCTAGGGAGGTAAGTATCAACTCTCTCGTGAAAAAAGAAATCCTAGATTTCGTTTATTTCACTTCAAGAGTATACTTACCTCCCTAATACTTTTGATATTGCCAGAATTCGAAAGTGAATCTGGCGGGAGGGAGGCGAGGTCAAAAGACCAGCTCATCCCTATACGCTTTTCTGCGTTTAAGGCACTTAAACTTCTGAAACTGTAAGAAAAAACAGTCAGGATTTGACTAACCATCGGATAACACCACCGATGTATGAGAGATGACCGAATGTCATATGCGCTCCCCCCCCTCCTTCCAGGGAGGAAGAGTCGACTGACCTCAATGTCCTATACGCTCTCTACGTACAAGTGCCATGTACTACAGGACAGAGACGAAAAAGCTCCATTTTCGTAACTCTCAACAATGAACCACACAAATACACAAACCATCACCATATTAATAACGGGTAATCGTGACAATACAATCAACAACGGACAACACATGAACAAGACTGACCTTGTTGAAAAGGCTGCTGACATCATCTTCCCATTGGTAAAGACTGATGCAGGCCCAAAAAAGTGGGTGTTTCCATAAATTAATTGTGAAATATATAAGTAATGAGGAAAAACCACCTCAAAAAATATAAACCGATTTATTTTTTCAAAACCGACAAGGCGAGAGGATTAGAGGTGTCACGGAGATAATGGTCTGTAAAACTTGACTCACAGTGCCACTGAGCCACCGACATAATATCATCCACAGGGACCCCATTAAATAGGGCCGTGGATGTCACTACGCCGCGGACACTGTGAGCCTTGGCCACGTCAACCTGCTTCCCGGTGGCGGATTTATGGCAAAACTGAATGCATTCCACAATCCACCTGGAAATGGTGTCCTTAGAAGCCCTCCCATGGGGTTCAATATATGACAACCATAACGCTGACTGGTCGGTGCGCCATGCCGCCGTACGTTGTTTGTACCGGCGCAGCGCCCGGACGGGACACCATGCTTTAGAATTAGGATCATATCTAGTTAAAGCAGGCAAAATAATAGGTTGACCTGGATATTTCAACGACTGATTTTTAGCCAAGAAATTAATCCTAGGTAGCAGCTTACGGCCTTCCCCTGAAACCACAAAACGGTCATCCTCGGCTGATAAGGCATGAATCTCACGCCTACGCCTAGCCGAGGCCGCAGCAATTAAAAACACAGTCTTCAGTGTTAATAGTTTCATAGAAATGGAACTAAGTGGTTCAAAAGGCTTATCACCTAGTACTTGAAGCACTAGCGATAAACTCCAAGACGGAATCACAGGTGGATTCCTTGGTCTTAGATTGCCCATGCCTTTAATTAATACATTCAATGTATTTACTTCATCACTTCCCCTCTTAGCCAAGCAAGGAATAACAGACATTAATGCTGACTTATAACCAGCTATAGCGTTAGGCTTGAGGCTATAGGCATCATAGAGGTGACAGAGGAAATCAGCTACTACTTGAATAGATGAATCCATTGGATCAATACATCTTTTTGAGCACCATTCTGCAAATCTGTTGATTTTATAATTATATGCTCTGGAGGTTGACCCCCTCCTGGCTTTGGCCATAAACATGGCTGCTTGCTCAGAAAAGCCCTCCTTAATTCTAGATTCCTTGACAACATCCACGCAGTCAATCTGAACATTGACGGATTGTTGTGAAGGGCCTTGCCCTGGAAGATAATATCGTCCATCAGAGGCAGAGGAACCGGATTGCAGACCAGAAGGTCCAGCAGATCCGTATACCATGATCGGCTTGGCCAATCCGGGGCGATCAGAAGCACTTGGCATTCCTCTTGTCTGATTTTCTGAAGAATTTTTGGAATCAGGATTGCTGGAGGGAATGCGTATGCATACATTCTCCCCCAGCTGATAGCTAACGCATCTGTTGCGAAAGCGCTTGGATCCGGAATCGGAGAGACGTACGTCGTCATCTTCGCATTCTTCTTCGTTGCGAACAAATCGATGTTGGGTTTCCCCCAATGGTCGAACAGACGATCCGCCACACATTGATTTAGTTGCCATTCCGTGGGTAAAACACTCATCCTTCGGCTCAATGAGTCTGCTAGCAGGTTTAACCTTCCCGGAATATGAACTGCTTTCAAGGTAATCTGGTGATCCAGACACCAACAAAGCAGTTTCCATGTCATCATACAGAGACTGGGCGACTTCGTTCCGCCCTGGCGGTTTATGTAAGTCACAACTGTTGAGTTGTCTGAACGAATAAGAACAATCTTGCCCTGAACTTTCTGTAAGAAATGTTCCAGGCCCAGGACTACTGCTCTTAGCTCCAGTAGATTTATATGTTCCTTTGACTGTTCCAGATTCCAAAGCCCTGATATCGTGGATTCTTCCAGGCAAGCTCCCCAGCCCTCCATCGATGCATCTGTATACACAGTCACCTGAGGGTGGGGAGGGGTTAGCAAAACCCCCGGCAAGAGATTCTCTGTATTCAACCACCATTGCAGGTGGTGAATCAGAGGCGCCAACACTGACACATTCGAGTCCAGCGAACCTGTACTCTGGGTCCATTGTGTCATGAGAAACAACTGGATCTGAGGAATGACTGGTTCCAACGAAACCATCAACCCCAGCATTCTCAAGTAAACCCGTGCCAGGACATGACGACTGTCGCACACTGACTGAATCAATGAGATGAGTATCTGAACTCTCTCCTGAGTAGGATAAACATATCCTGTCTCTAGATCGAAGAACATCCCCAGGTAAACAAACTTCTGGGATGGAGTCAGCTCTGATTTTGGGAAATTGATCATCCAGCCCAAGTGTGTGAGAATTTTCAAAACAATCTCCAGATTGGCGGACAAACTTTCCCGGGTGTGCGCTTTCAACAGCCAGTCGTCTATGTACGTGTGGACTGCTATGCTTCTCCTGCGGAGGTATGCTGTGATCGCAAGAACCACACGGGTGAAAACCCGAGGAGCCGTGGAAATTCCGAAGGGCAACACCCTGAATTCCCACTGTCTGCCCTGGAATGCAAATCTCAGGAAGCGACAGAAACTCCCGTGGATGGGGATGTGGAAATAAGCGTCCTTCAAATCTATCGACGCCGTCCACATCCCCCTCTCCAACCCCGCCAACACCGAGCGCACCGTTTCCATCTTGAAACTGGGCGTCTCGATGAACTTGTTCAATGGCTTGAGGTTGAGAATCGGTCTCCACCCTCCGGTGCGTTTTGTTACTAAGAACAGGGTTGAATAGAAGCCCGGACACCTTTGTGCCGGCTGAATAGCTCCCTTTTGTATGAGGGAATTTATCTCCTCCTCGATACACAACCTTTGCTCTGGATCTCTCGGAATGGGAGTCCAGACTGGCACCAGAGACAGTCGCGACGGCGGGCCTGTCACCCACTCTGGATGATACCCGACGGAAAGCCATCGCAAGACTAAACGGTCCTGAGTTAACCGTTCCCACTCTTGCATGTGGTCGGCTAGCCGGCCTCCCACCGGTCCACCTAGGGACCGCGGTGGACACGAGGCATGCAAGAGCGGCACTGTCTCCGTCGCCATACACACCGGAGTGGTTCTTACCGCGGTAAGCGTCCTGTCAGGACCGATAACCACGCCCAGATCCTCGCGCGCCCCGCCCTGCCCCGCGCGCACCTCGGTGCGCGGGCGGCTGCCTGGCTGACGGCGCCTGAGGAACCTGCGCCCCCCTCGCTGCTGGCCGAATCGCACGCGGCCGAGGCCGACGCTGCGACGGTGGCTGGCCTCTGACCTGGCCAGCACCACCTCGAGCCTGCAGGGGACGATACGCCGGGGCCGCGGCGCGAACGTTAGCACGACGCAGCACATCAAACTGCTCGCGCAGCGCCCTCTGGTTATTCACCAGGGTGACCGTCTCCTGGAGGTGTCGACATCCCTCACCTCCAAAAAGACCAGGGCCCGTCATAGGCGTACGCAGTAGCCTATTGTACAGGTCCTGAGACGGGCACAGATTGTCCAGGGCAAACGTGCGTCTTGCCCTGACACTCCTGGTCACCGCCCGAGTCATACAGTCCAGCGCCAGGTTAATACCATCCTGGATGGTTCGCTGGACAGTGACCGGACTTGGCTGGCGCGATGCGGATGCCGTTACTACCCCCTGTAACAGCTGGGAGACGTGGGACAGAGCGGCAATCGAAGCCCTCCCACTCTCCTCCGCATCACGCAACGCGGTATTCGCCGAACGCAACGCGTTCGAGCACAAGACACCCGTGTCAGAACGGGAGCCTGGCCGCGCATCCTCACCCAAAGCCGCGCGGTCATCCACGCTGGGCTTGGGTACCACACCGTACCGCTGGTAATCCAGGGGCACGATGCGACAACGCCTGGCCACCTCGCGAGGGGCCTTCGCGAGACGTCCACTCGACTTAATGGACGACTCCGCCGCCTTGAACATGTCAACGACATGCTCCGCCAGCGGCAGAGAAGGCATAGCGTTAGCAGTCGGTTTCCCAGCTAACCACGGCGTGTGAACACGCTGGCTAGCCGACTGCTCCACGGGCAGATCAGGCCTAACGCTCACCAACCACCGGCAAGCGTCATACCAATCCTCCTCCGTGGCTAACTGCGAGCGCTCTACAAGACGGGGTCCTTCGTCTTCCTCCTGAGCGCAAGCAGTAGAGCTTGACGGCGGGTATGCTGATACACCTGGCAAGCCAGGGAAAACACGCGGGCCTGACAGCACCGGCATGAGAATATCACTGGTTTGACCAGGAGCAGGCACCGTGGCAGAGCGCGGGGTATATATAGTCTCACCACGGGCCCGGCCAGCACCAGCAACACCCTCGGCAAGCCGAGGTATGCGGTACCGCTGGCCATCAGCAGCGCCCTGGGCCACCACCTGAGCCGCGGACTTTACTCCAGGGTGAGTAAAACCGTGGAATAAGGCGCCTGTATTCCCCGCGAGGGGTGCACAAACGTCTTCATCCATGTCCACGTCGTCAGACGGCGACCCTAGCAGGTAATCCTCATCACCCTGGTCAGAAAGATTAGACCCCGGGTCAGCAAAGAGAGCTAACCCGGGCTGACCAGGAACGGTGCCATAGGAGGTACTGGCCACCGCGGCGTGCGGATACCCCTGGACTGATAAGCAGCCCGCGGGTTCCAGCGACAACCGTCCACGGTCCCCTATCGGCGCGGCAATAAGCCTGCTGCCAGGGCCGTGGAACGCCCCCTCTAATGGGGCCACCTCTGAATCGTCGAACAACGGAAGCGGTCTAAGGAAAATCGATCCAGAGGCGGGGATTACCTGCTCCGAAGCCGATGATGAGGACAGTAAAGGATTTGGTCCAGGAAGCATGCCACGAAGCAACCCTGGAACCAAATCCTTTATCGTCCTCTTCATCTCTCCCAACATCTCGGTCCGGAAGGCCTCCATATCCACCGCGGACGAGACCTTCCCCTTACCCTTCCTACTTACAACCTCTCGTTTCCGCTTCTTCTTCTTCTCCTCCTCTACCACCTTGTCCGTCGCCTGTAAGCAGCACAAGAATTCGGACATTAACTCGCCCCCCAAGTGCTTACATATGTCACAATTAACCAAGGGACCACAAGGGCTACATTGATAGCACAGATGAGGCCAGAACTTTTCATGAAGAAAACGTCCACAGGACGCGCAACCCGGTCCCTGAAACAGGGCAAAGGACAAGGAGTATGAGCAACTAGTTAAGCTTAGAAACTCAATCCAACTCAAAGAGAAGGAAAACGATCATAAAGATCAATATACATCAGAAACCAGCATAGCGCTTGAATTGCTGATAAACACATAGCCAGGCTGATTATGACGTCATTAATCCCGTGACAGGAAAAATTCGATCCCAACAAAACATCCAAGTGCAAGGACGAATTGTATGCTGAATGGATAAGTCGACTACACAACCATCAGATACATATAGATAACTCTTTTCTGGCAAAAATGTTAATTATCTCCCTTTGTTTGTTTACAATAATTAACATCACCACATTATCAATAACTAGATACCTGACACTTTGTATAGACAAACCATCCAACGTGACGAACCGGAGAACTCCACCATCTGCACGCCTCTTAACTCTCTCCACCTCATGGGGAAGGAATTGGATCAAGAGGGCAAAGTGAGAAGACCTTTATACTAGGCCTCCAACTCACTGGACATATTTTTTCATTTGGTTAGATAACCTAACAGTGTTAGTAGGAAATGGAACCATGGTGGAGAGAAAACTAACTCTCTGCTACTGTGATGTCACCACCTAGCGTCATACAGACCTGTGGACATAAACAGAAAGAGAAATTAGTCTTAGGTAGCACCGAGTTGACATAAACCAACTAACCAAGGCGCTTATCACGGTAAACGCGAGTCCCGGAAACACAATACACCGGGAAGAAAACTCGCTAATTTTACTAGAAGTCACCTGATTTAAAGGTCCTAAGTCCTCCTGTGGCGAAGTGTTCCCTCCTGCCATACAAATCAGATACTATCACTCCAAAATATACACCAAATAACAGTTTAAGAGCAAGAAAAGCTTATGACTCAAAAAGACATGTGTGTTCTCTTTGCCAATAATCTAGCAAAGAGGAAGTGCTAGTCTGCGCATGCGCGGTGGTGGGGCTGGCATCCGCCAGACTACGCTCTGACTCCCTGCCCAGTAGGGGCACCTAACTGTTTTAAATCTGAGTGTTTATTGAGTGAAAGCCAATATTTAGCAATATTCAAAAGTATTAGGGAGGTAAGTATACTCTTGAAGTGAAAAGCAAATATTTGGATTCTCATGACGAAATTGACCATTAAATGCGAACTTATTTCTACTCTAAACACATACCTTCCTGGGTGACCTCAGTAGCTTTTGACTTTTGTTACCTACAGGCGATAATGAATATGGAGAGGATTCATTCATGTCTAGTGTCCGTCTTGGTACATGATACTGAAATGGAAAGACAACATCATTTCAACTAGAGCCTTTCATTCATAGTTCAGGAATGCCTAAATGCCACCATTCAATTTAAATACTGCAACATCAAATTATTCCAATATTCTAAATATGCGCTCATCTTTAATCAGGATCCTACAGTACAGCTAATAAATTAGTATATTTTCAAAACAAAAAACATGTTACATTTTGTTAGTAAAACTTTGAAAAACCATTTAAGAAATGTTCTGTTGAATATTTCAGACTTAATTTGATTGGAAGCCATTGTTGCAATGTGCCTATGGCAGCAATGGCTTCCAATCAACATACATGTAAGTTCAAAATATTCAACAGTGTGTTTTATTTTGCTTTGGAAACTACAGTACAGATCTTAGCTTTACTGTTTGACGAAGCAAAAACAAAATAAAAATGTGTCTTTTACGCGTCAAAACCTCGTAGCGTTTCCAGGCGTGGACAAACACCAAACACATTTTATTTATTTTATAGGCGTCTAACAGAAAGTCTACCCCGTCCTACAATATGTTAAACGTATCATGAAATATATCACGGAAAAAGTCAAACGCGCAATCAAATGTATTCATTAACGCTACAGAGATTCTTACCACGCATCATTAAACAAAGTGGAATCGGTCTATAGTCTGTCCGTACATGTAAATTTAAATTGCAATTGGAGCCGTATATGTGCTAAGTACATGCATCACCTTTAGCTTTTTTTGTGGCTGTAAATGGTAATTGTCGAAATGTCATCATCGTAATCATCGTAATCAATCGTTCTTTTGTATAAAATGGACGTGTGTGAACTCCGCAAATGGGTATTCTTTACTGAGTATGAAGCTAGTGTGATGACTTTAATAAATTTTCAATCCACAATTTCTTTTGAAATCTGGATGAATAAACCAAGATATTCTATGAAATGGGTTTATTACAATATAGTCTAATTTGAGCCGACGTAATAAGCATAACTTTTTAGAACAATATATGCACCAGTTGCAGCTAGTGTTATGCCAAATTTGTCTTATAACGGAAAGGGAGTGATTTTCAAAATCTGCAAACCTGACATTCGGTTGTTTTTGATTTCGCTATTTCATACATAATATGTAACCGAAAATCTCCGCTTTTACATAGACATGCACATGCGTACATAGTTGTTTTACCGGTGCCTGGGGTGCGTTCAGGACCGCGAAAAATGTTTTCCGTTATTAACTGAACACTGTACCGCGTAGAACGCGAACGTTCGCCGAACATTCGCCTTCCTGAACTCACTCCAAGAGTATCCGAGTACATAACATTACCCGTTTTTGGCAACGGGTATCACCGTCTGATTGGCTGAGAATACACGCATATTTAATAAGATCTAGCAAAGATGGCGTCAACTGTTTAGAAAATAACACATTTTTGTGTGTGCAATCCATCAATCTACGCACATTTCGTGTACGCCAGACTAAAAAGTAGACAGATAACACGGAATAACGAAACTGCCAATCAGAAAGTGTGATGCCTATATATTTGACCGCTTCGGCATCTTAACTCAGGCTTTATTGACAGTGCTTGAAGTTAGTTATCTCGAAAACTGTAAACAAAGACACGCGTCGATGATCGAGTTTATCAGATTGTTTATCTTCAACATTGTTTTTTCGCGACCAGGACGAAATGGATATTACACAGGTATATATATATAGATATATATACATGTATATATTTTGTCTGCGGCTCTCTTGCGACAATCAATAACTTTCTCATTATCGGTGACATCACATTTATTAAAACAAGAATGATAATGCAGGTTACTGGGCCAATATTGGCCTAGTAACCTGCATTATCAGGGAAGTAGGCCCCAAATCTAAACCAATGAATTATCACATTTTACCCATTTGAACCTGAAATCCCAGAATTCCACTTTTAGTCATTATATAAGTATGATGTTGAATAGTTTGAAAGCAATTTGACTGGAAGCCGGCTTTCAGTCAAATTAGTTTCAAAATATTCACCAGAATTTTGACACATTCGTAACATATTTAATATTTTCTCTTGTCGTTTGAAATTGTTAATGCAATAGTAGAAGTACTCCCTTGTTGGAGGCGATATTCCCACCCTGTATTATATTCATAGAATCACAATGATGTCATCACAATCAAATTTCCCATGATACCCTGGGAGATACGCCATTTTCAGACGGGCTAATTTCACATTACGAGCAATAGGCTGTTAAACCTTAATTACCTTTTCTTTAATATATTGCAAAATTCACTAATGATTTCATGTTTTCTGATACCTGATAGGGTTATTACAGATTCTCAGACACAGGATTTAATGGTTAGAACATCGTCGTGTCGTG
>CM067369.1:114982704-115034472 GCA_034401795.1 Chaetoderma sp. LZ-2023a
ATTTAACATTTACAGTAGCTCATTCTTGGAGCATGCGAAACATTGGAGGTCATTTGGAGCGATATGTCGAGACCTACTAGCCTTCGCTACGGGCTCAACTAAAAATAGTTTCTCTTGGCCTACAAATTGGATATCCGATCTGCCAATATAAACGAAATCTAGGATTTCTTTTTTCACGAGAGAGTTGATACTTACCTCCCTAATACTTTTGAATATTGCTAAATATTGGCTTTCACTCAATAAACACTCAGATTTAAAACAGTTAGGTGCCCCTACTGGGCAGGGAGTCAGAGCGTAGTCTGGCGGATGCCAGCCCCACCACCGCGCATGCGCAGACTAGCACTTCCTCTGACTAGATTATTGGCTGACACACATGCAACTATTAAGAGCCTGAAGACCGAGCCTCTGTGGGGTGGAGAGGCCGGGTCCGTATCTAGGGAGGTAAGTATCAACTCTCTCGTGAAAAAAGAAATCCTAGATTTCGTTTATTTCACTTCAAGAGTATACTTACCTCCCTAATACTTTTGATATTGCCAGAATTCGAAAGTGAATCTGGCGGGAGGGAGGCGAGGTCAAAAGACCAGCTCATCCCTATACGCTTTTCTGCGTTTAAGGCACTTAAACTTCTGAAACTGTAAGAAAAAACAGTCAGGATTTGACTAACCATCGGATAACACCACCGATGTATGAGAGATGACCGAATGTCATATGCGCTCCCCCCCCTCCTTCCAGGGAGGAAGAGTCGACTGACCTCAATGTCCTATACGCTCTCTACGTACAAGTGCCATGTACTACAGGACAGAGACGAAAAAGCTCCATTTTTCGTAACTCTCAACAATGAACCACACAAATACACAAACCATCACCATATTAATAACGGGTAATCGTGACAATACAATCAACAACGGACAACACATGAACAAGACTGACCTTGTTGAAAAGGCTGCTGACATCATCTTCCCATTGGTAAAGACTGATGCAGGCCCAAAAAAGTGGGTGTTTCCATAAATTAATTGTGAAATATATAAGTAATGAGGAAAAACCACCTCAAAAAAATATAAACCGATTTATTTTTTTCAAAACCGACAAGGCGAGAGGATTAGAGGTGTCACGGAGATAATGGTCTGTAAAACTTGACTCACAGTGCCACTGAGCCACCGACATAATATCATCCACAGGGACCCCATTAAATAGGGCCGTGGATGTCACTACGCCGCGGACACTGTGAGCCTTGGCCACGTCAACCTGCTTCCCGGTGGCGGATTTATGGCAAAACTGAATGCATTCCACAATCCACCTGGAAATGGTGTCCTTAGAAGCCCTCCCATGGGGTTCAATATATGACAACCATAACGCTGACTGGTCGGTGCGCCATGCCGCCGTACGTTGTTTGTACCGGCGCAGCGCGCCCGGACGGGACACCATGCTTTAGAATTAGGATCATATCTAGTTAAAGCAGGCAAAATAATAGGTTGACCTGGATATTTCAACGACTGATTTTTAGCCAAGAAATTAATCCTAGGTAGCAGCTTACGGCCTTCCCCTGAAACCACAAAACGGTCATCCTCGGCTGATAAGGCATGAATCTCACGCCTACGCCTAGCCGAGGCCGCAGCAATTAAAAACACAGTCTTCAGTGTTAATAGTTTCATAGAAATGGAACTAAGTGGTTCAAAAGGCTTATCACCTAGTACTTGAAGCACTAGCGATAAACTCCAAGACGGAATCACAGGTGGATTCCTTGGTCTTAGATTGCCCATGCCTTTAATTAATACATTCAATGTATTTACTTCATCACTTCCCCTCTTAGCCAAGCAAGGAATAACAGACATTAATGCTGACTTATAACCAGCTATAGCGTTAGGCTTGAGGCTATAGGCATCATAGAGGTGACAGAGGAAATCAGCTACTACTTGAATAGATGAATCCATTGGATCAATACATCTTTTTGAGCACCATTCTGCAAATCTGTTGATTTTATAATTATATGCTCTGGAGGTTGACCCCCTCCTGGCTTTGGCCATAAACATGGCTGCTTGCTCAGAAAAGCCCTCCTTAATTCTAGATTCCTTGACAACATCCACGCAGTCAATCTGAACATTGACGGATTGTTGTGAAGGGCCTTGCCCTGGAAGATAATATCGTCCATCAGAGGCAGAGGAACCGGATTGCAGACCAGAAGGTCCAGCAGATCCGTATACCATGATCGGCTTGGCCAATCCGGGGCGATCAGAAGCACTTGGCATTCCTCTTGTCTGATTTTCTGAAGAATTTTTGGAATCAGGATTGCTGGAGGGAATGCGTATGCATACATTCTCCCCCAGCTGATAGCTAACGCATCTGTTGCGAAAGCGCTTGGATCCGGAATCGGAGAGACGTACGTCGTCATCTTCGCATTCTTCTTCGTTGCGAACAAATCGATGTTGGGTTTCCCCCAATGGTCGAACAGACGATCCGCCACACATTGATTTAGTTGCCATTCCGTGGGTAAAACACTCATCCTTCGGCTCAATGAGTCTGCTAGCAGGTTTAACCTTCCCGGAATATGAACTGCTTTCAAGGTAATCTGGTGATCCAGACACCAACAAAGCAGTTTCCATGTCATCATACAGAGACTGGGCGACTTCGTTCCGCCCTGGCGGTTTATGTAAGTCACAACTGTTGAGTTGTCTGAACGAATAAGAACAATCTTGCCCTGAACTTTCTGTAAGAAATGTTCCAGGCCCAGGACTACTGCTCTTAGCTCCAGTAGATTTATATGTTCCTTTGACTGTTCCAGATTCCAAAGCCCTGATATCGTGGATTCTTCCAGGCAAGCTCCCCAGCCCTCCATCGATGCATCTGTATACACAGTCACCTGAGGGTGGGGAGGGGTTAGCAAAACCCCCGGCAAGAGATTCTCTGTATTCAACCACCATTGCAGGTGGTGAATCAGAGGCGCCAACACTGACACATTCGAGTCCAGCGAACCTGTACTCTGGGTCCATTGTGTCATGAGAAACAACTGGATCTGAGGAATGACTGGTTCCAACGAAACCATCAACCCCAGCATTCTCAAGTAAACCCGTGCCAGGACATGACGACTGTCGCACACTGACTGAATCAATGAGATGAGTATCTGAACTCTCTCCTGAGTAGGATAAACATATCCTGTCTCTAGATCGAAGAACATCCCCAGGTAAACAAACTTCTGGGATGGAGTCAGCTCTGATTTTGGGAAATTGATCATCCAGCCCAAGTGTGTGAGAATTTTCAAAACAATCTCCAGATTGGCGGACAAACTTTCCCGGGTGTGCGCTTTCAACAGCCAGTCGTCTATGTACGTGTGGACTGCTATGCTTCTCCTGCGGAGGTATGCTGTGATCGCAAGAACCACACGGGTGAAAACCCGAGGAGCCGTGGAAATTCCGAAGGGCAACACCCTGAATTCCCACTGTCTGCCCTGGAATGCAAATCTCAGGAAGCGACAGAAACTCCCGTGGATGGGGATGTGGAAATAAGCGTCCTTCAAATCTATCGACGCCGTCCACATCCCCCTCTCCAACCCCGCCAACACCGAGCGCACCGTTTCCATCTTGAAACTGGGCGTCTCGATGAACTTGTTCAATGGCTTGAGGTTGAGAATCGGTCTCCACCCTCCGGTGCGTTTTGTTACTAAGAACAGGGTTGAATAGAAGCCCGGACACCTTTGTGCCGGCTGAATAGCTCCCTTTTGTATGAGGGAATTTATCTCCTCCTCGATACACAACCTTTGCTCTGGATCTCTCGGAATGGGAGTCCAGACTGGCACCAGAGACAGTCGCGACGGCGGGCCTGTCACCCACTCTGGATGATACCCGACGGAAAGCCATCGCAAGACTAAACGGTCCTGAGTTAACCGTTCCCACTCTTGCATGTGGTCGGCTAGCCGGCCTCCCACCGGTCCACCTAGGGACCGCGGTGGACACGAGGCATGCAAGAGCGGCACTGTCTCCGTCGCCATACACACCGGAGTGGTTCTTACCGCGGTAAGCGTCCTGTCAGGACCGATAACCACGCCCAGATCCTCGCGCGCCCCGCCCTGCCCCGCGCGCACCTCGGTGCGCGGGCGGCTGCCTGGCTGACGGCGCCTGAGGAACCTGCGCCCCCCTCGCTGCTGGCCGAATCGCACGCGGCCGAGGCCGACGCTGCGACGGTGGCTGGCCTCTGACCTGGCCAGCACCACCTCGAGCCTGCAGGGGACGATACGCCGGGGCCGCGGCGCGAACGTTAGCACGACGCAGCACATCAAACTGCTCGCGCAGCGCCCTCTGGTTATTCACCAGGGTGACCGTCTCCTGGAGGTGTCGACATCCCTCACCTCCAAAAAGACCAGGGCCCGTCATAGGCGTACGCAGTAGCCTATTGTACAGGTCCTGAGACGGGCACAGATTGTCCAGGGCAAACGTGCGTCTTGCCCTGACACTCCTGGTCACCGCCCGAGTCATACAGTCCAGCGCCAGGTTAATACCATCCTGGATGGTTCGCTGGACAGTGACCGGACTTGGCTGGCGCGATGCGGATGCCGTTACTACCCCCTGTAACAGCTGGGAGACGTGGGACAGAGCGGCAATCGAAGCCCTCCCACTCTCCTCCGCATCACGCAACGCGGTATTCGCCGAACGCAACGCGTTCGAGCACAAGACACCCGTGTCAGAACGGGAGCCTGGCCGCGCATCCTCACCCAAAGCCGCGCGGTCATCCACGCTGGGCTTGGGTACCACACCGTACCGCTGGTAATCCAGGGGCACGATGCGACAACGCCTGGCCACCTCGCGAGGGGCCTTCGCGAGACGTCCACTCGACTTAATGGACGACTCCGCCGCCTTGAACATGTCAACGACATGCTCCGCCAGCGGCAGAGAAGGCATAGCGTTAGCAGTCGGTTTCCCAGCTAACCACGGCGTGTGAACACGCTGGCTAGCCGACTGCTCCACGGGCAGATCAGGCCTAACGCTCACCAACCACCGGCAAGCGTCATACCAATCCTCCTCCGTGGCTAACTGCGAGCGCTCTACAAGACGGGGTCCTTCGTCTTCCTCCTGAGCGCAAGCAGTAGAGCTTGACGGCGGGTATGCTGATACACCTGGCAAGCCAGGGAAAACACGCGGGCCTGACAGCACCGGCATGAGAATATCACTGGTTTGACCAGGAGCAGGCACCGTGGCAGAGCGCGGGGTATATATAGTCTCACCACGGGCCCGGCCAGCACCAGCAACACCCTCGGCAAGCCGAGGTATGCGGGTACCGCTGGCCATCAGCAGCGCCCTGGGCCACCACCTGAGCCGCGGACTTTACTCCAGGGTGAGTAAAACCGTGGAATAAGGCGCCTGTATTCCCCGCGAGGGGTGCACAAACGTCTTCATCCATGTCCACGTCGTCAGACGGCGACCCTAGCAGGTAATCCTCATCACCCTGGTCAGAAAGATTAGACCCCGGGTCAGCAAAGAGAGCTAACCCGGGCTGACCAGGAACGGTGCCATAGGAGGTACTGGCCACCGCGGCGTGCGGATACCCCTGGACTGATAAGCAGCCCGCGGGTTCCAGCGACAACCGTCCACGGTCCCCTATCGGCGCGGCAATAAGCCTGCTGCCAGGGCCGTGGAACGCCCCCTCTAATGGGGCCACCTCTGAATCGTCGAACAACGGAAGCGGTCTAAGGAAAATCGATCCAGAGGCGGGGATTACCTGCTCCGAAGCCGATGATGAGGACAGTAAAGGATTTGGTCCAGGAAGCATGCCACGAAGCAACCCTGGAACCAAATCCTTTATCGTCCTCTTCATCTCTCCCAACATCTCGGTCCGGAAGGCCTCCATATCCACCGCGGACGAGACCTTCCCCTTACCCTTCCTACTTACAACCTCTCGTTTCCGCTTCTTCTTCTTCTCCTCCTCTACCACCTTGTCCGTCGCCTGTAAGCAGCACAAGAATTCGGACATTAACTCGCCCCCCAAGTGCTTACATATGTCACAATTAACCAAGGGACCACAAGGGCTACATTGATAGCACAGATGAGGCCAGAACTTTTCATGAAGAAAACGTCCACAGGACGCGCAACCCGGTCCCTGAAACAGGGCAAAGGACAAGGAGTATGAGCAACTAGTTAAGCTTAGAAACTCAATCCAACTCAAAGAGAAGGAAAACGATCATAAAGATCAATATACATCAGAAACCAGCATAGCGCTTGAATTGCTGATAAACACATAGCCAGGCTGATTATGACGTCATTAATCCCGTGACAGGAAAAATTCGATCCCAACAAAACATCCAAGTGCAAGGACGAATTGTATGCTGAATGGATAAGTCGACTACACAACCATCAGATACATATAGATAACTCTTTTCTGGCAAAAATGTTAATTATCTCCCTTTGTTTGTTTACAATAATTAACATCACCACATTATCAATAACTAGATACCTGACACTTTGTATAGACAAACCATCCAACGTGACGAACCGGAGAACTCCACCATCTGCACGCCTCTTAACTCTCTCCACCTCATGGGGAAGGAATTGGATCAAGAGGGCAAAGTGAGAAGACCTTTATACTAGGCCTCCAACTCACTGGACATATTTTTTCATTTGGTTAGATAACCTAACAGTGTTAGTAGGAAATGGAACCATGGTGGAGAGAAAACTAACTCTCTGCTACTGTGATGTCACCACCTAGCGTCATACAGACCTGTGGACATAAACAGAAAGAGAAATTAGTCTTAGGTAGCACCGAGTTGACATAAACCAACTAACCAAGGCGCTTATCACGGTAAACGCGAGTCCCGGAAACACAATACACCGGGAAGAAAACTCGCTAATTTTACTAGAAGTCACCTGATTTAAAGGTCCTAAGTCCTCCTGTGGCGAAGTGTTCCCTCCTGCCATACAAATCAGATACTATCACTCCAAAATATACACCAAATAACAGTTTAAGAGCAAGAAAAGCTTATGACTCAAAAAGACATGTGTGTTCTCTTTGCCAATAATCTAGCAAAGAGGAAGTGCTAGTCTGCGCATGCGCGGTGGTGGGGCTGGCATCCGCCAGACTACGCTCTGACTCCCTGCCCAGTAGGGGCACCTAACTGTTTTAAATCTGAGTGTTTATTGAGTGAAAGCCAATATTTAGCAATATTCAAAAGTATTAGGGAGGTAAGTATACTCTTGAAGTGAAAAGCAAATATTTGGATTCTCATGACGAAATTGACCATTAAATGCGAACTTATTTCTACTCTAAACACATACCTTCCTGGGTGACCTCAGTAGCTTTTGACTTTTGTTACCTACAGGCGATAATGAATATGGAGAGGATTCATTCATGTCTAGTGTCCGTCTTGGTACATGATACTGAAATGGAAAGACAACATCATTTCAACTAGAGCCTTTCATTCATAGTTCAGGAATGCCTAAATGCCACCATTCAATTTAAATACTGCAACATCAAATTATTCCAATATTCTAAATATGCGCTCATCTTTAATCAGGATCCTACAGTACAGCTAATAAATTAGTATATTTTCAAAACAAAAAACATGTTACATTTTGTTAGTAAAACTTTGAAAAACCATTTAAGAAATGTTCTGTTGAATATTTCAGACTTAATTTGATTGGAAGCCATTGTTGCAATGTGCCTATGGCAGCAATGGCTTCCAATCAACATACATGTAAGTTCAAAATATTCAACAGTGTGTTTTATTTTGCTTTGGAAACTACAGTACAGATCTTAGCTTTACTGTTTGACGAAGCAAAAACAAAATAAAAATGTGTCTTTTACGCGTCAAAACCTCGTAGCGTTTCCAGGCGTGGACAAACACCAAACACATTTTATTTATTTTATAGGCGTCTAACAGAAAGTCTACCCCGTCCTACAATATGTTAAACGTATCATGAAATATATCACGGAAAAAGTCAAACGCGCAATCAAATGTATTCATTAACGCTACAGAGATTCTTACCACGCATCATTAAACAAAGTGGAATCGGTCTATAGTCTGTCCGTACATGTAAATTTAAATTGCAATTGGAGCCGTATATGTGCTAAGTACATGCATCACCTTTAGCTTTTTTTGTGGCTGTAAATGGTAATTGTCGAAATGTCATCATCGTAATCATCGTAATCAATCGTTCTTTTGTATAAAATGGACGTGTGTGAACTCCGCAAATGGGTATTCTTTACTGAGTATGAAGCTAGTGTGATGACTTTAATAAATTTTCAATCCACAATTTCTTTTGAAATCTGGATGAATAAACCAAGATATTCTATGAAATGGGTTTATTACAATATAGTCTAATTTGAGCCGACGTAATAAGCATAACTTTTTAGAACAATATATGCACCAGTTGCAGCTAGTGTTATGCCAAATTTGTCTTATAACGGAAAGGGAGTGATTTTCAAAATCTGCAAACCTGACATTCGGTTGTTTTTGATTTCGCTATTTCATACATAATATGTAACCGAAAATCTCCGCTTTTACATAGACATGCACATGCGTACATAGTTGTTTTACCGGTGCCTGGGGTGCGTTCAGGACCGCGAAAAATGTTTTCCGTTATTAACTGAACACTGTACCGCGTAGAACGCGAACGTTCGCCGAACATTCGCCTTCCTGAACTCACTCCAAGAGTATCCGAGTACATAACATTACCCGTTTTTGGCAACGGGTATCACCGTCTGATTGGCTGAGAATACACGCATATTTAATAAGATCTAGCAAAGATGGCGTCAACTGTTTAGAAAATAACACATTTTTGTGTGTGCAATCCATCAATCTACGCACATTTCGTGTACGCCAGACTAAAAAGTAGACAGATAACACGGAATAACGAAACTGCCAATCAGAAAGTGTGATGCCTATATATTTGACCGCTTCGGCATCTTAACTCAGGCTTTATTGACAGTGCTTGAAGTTAGTTATCTCGAAAACTGTAAACAAAGACACGCGTCGATGATCGAGTTTATCAGATTGTTTATCTTCAACATTGTTTTTTCGCGACCAGGACGAAATGGATATTACACAGGTATATATATATAGATATATATACATGTATATATTTTGTCTGCGGCTCTCTTGCGACAATCAATAACTTTCTCATTATCGGTGACATCACATTTATTAAAACAAGAATGATAATGCAGGTTACTGGGCCAATATTGGCCTAGTAACCTGCATTATCAGGGAAGTAGGCCCCAAATCTAAACCAATGAATTATCACATTTTACCCATTTGAACCTGAAATCCCAGAATTCCACTTTTAGTCATTATATAAGTATGATGTTGAATAGTTTGAAAGCAATTTGACTGGAAGCCGGCTTTCAGTCAAATTAGTTTCAAAATATTCACCAGAATTTTGACACATTCGTAACATATTTAATATTTTCTCTTGTCGTTTGAAATTGTTAATGCAATAGTAGAAGTACTCCCTTGTTGGAGGCGATATTCCCACCCTGTATTATATTCATAGAATCACAATGATGTCATCACAATCAAATTTCCCATGATACCCTGGGAGATACGCCATTTTCAGACGGGCTAATTTCACATTACGAGCAATAGGCTGTTAAACCTTAATTACCTTTTCTTTAATATATTGCAAAATTCACTAATGATTTCATGTTTTCTGATACCTGATAGGGTTATTACAGATTCTCAGACACAGGATTTAATGGTTAGAACATCAAGGAAAATGTAAACAATGCGTTTGTATGGACAGTCCTCTTTAGCATGTAGTAAGCTTTCCCCAACTTTAATGGCGGCCGAATTCAAGATGCCCGGATGTGCGAAATTATGAATAATGTGTTTGATTTCTGCGCTAAAGTCTGAGGGCGGTGTATGACCATAACAGCCGCTGTCAGGTCATAGGGCCTAACAGTACATGTATATAGTATATTACTGGCTATATCTTGTGCCATATATTTTAAACCAAATATCACTCATCGTGGCGTTGTAAACGTGGAATCAGAGACACTGATAGTAATGGTGAGACAGCTAATGTGTGGGACAGTGAATCTTCTGATGATGACATGTTTGACGATGAGGAAGCCACCACTACTGGAAAGACTTGAAGATGAACTTGAAGCTGGTACACTACAGATTGAGTGAACTTCTCCAATCAGTGACAAAGAGTTTGCCCTGAAGTTTGGGCTATTTTGGTGAATTCACCATGATCATTTGCGCGGTTTGAATTTAATTAACTGTTAAAGTTTGTTATATTGAATTAGCTCTAACATGTTTAGAAATACCAATCACATACCAAGAGTTAGTAGTTAGTCACTGTTATAAGAATTGTACATTTTAGCAATTGACCCTTTAACACTCTAGCTGGTGAAAACATGTTCTGTGGTGGCCTTGAGAAATGTCCATATGCAGAACAAGAATTATTTTTTTACCGTGACTCAGTGAGTGGTCAAAACTGGCCTCTGAAATCAAATTGTCTTGAGAAATGACCATTTGCAGGCCAAGAGAAGACTATTTTAAGATTTTACCACTGGAATAAGTGGCTTGATAACCAAGCTAGTCATTACAATTCTAAATGTTAAAAAATTGCCTTGGCTTGCAAATGGGCATTTATTAACCCTTTAATGGTCAATTGGTGGATTATATACTAATTTGGCGGAAGGATTCTGCAGTAGTTGGCTCTAGAACTTCTATTCAGAATTTTTTAAAATAATTATGTGCTTAGCAACAACCGTCATCAGATGAGATATTTTGACAGTTCGCCTCTATGTCCGCCTCATCTCAAAAGAAAAATAGGAAGTGGAAATTAGATAAGGGTATACAGGCAACCTGCTGAATATTTTGAAAAGTTTTGATAGATAGATAGATAGATAGATAGGTATGTACATACTCGGTATATTTTATAGGCAGCCTTTTTTGACATAGTAGCGGCCTTCTCTGCTGGCAGCCCTTATTGCCATACACCGTCCAGGATACCGTTACAGGCCCTTGGACCCCTTGTCGATAAGCCTTCTAATTTTATTTTATGTTTGAAGTCAATCATCAGAGTTCATTGCTGTCATGAAGTCGAGATTCATGGTTGCATTGCAGCCACATTTCTGCTATTACATTTGGCTCCTCCCCTGGGGTAGTGAACGTGGTCGATTGCTATGACACGCCATCGACCAAACAATCTAGTTATCACTTACTTTCCAGCATCAGATAGATCCAAGTTATCAGAGATTGTAACCCACAGCCTATAATTTTTCTTTTGATCACTTCCAGGGTTGTTAAATCTTAATGTATGATCACACAACCACCTTTATTAAAATTTGAGCAAAATCTGACCAGTTTGTTTCCGATATATCCATAGATTAAAATTTGTACCCAATCTGGATCCAACTTGGTTTGTGTCCAGATCACAGCCAAAGTCTGGAAATCCTTGTTTAGGTTATGTTGCTTTTTTACTGTCGTCTAATAGTACACAACTGTCAAAGCGTCATGAGATTAGTTCAACCAATCAGATTTGCCATTGATGGCTTTTCCGACAATATCTCTGCCAATCAAAGATAACGAGGTTAAATATATACGAGATGACGTCATCAGAATGGAATGGTGCTCCAGTTCAAGACGCTTGTCCATTCGGCATTAGATATATCGAGATTTTCACTACATGTATAAAAACGCAGAAATTAGACGAATCCTACGAAAAAACACTAAATTAAATACATCTTCTGATAAATCCAGCCACAAATTGACGTAAATAAGTTAAAATCTGCTGTACGAATCGCTCAGTTTGCAAAGCACGCGAGATACATGTACGGAGGAAACATGTACTGATAAGCGGTTCTGCCTAGACTAGGAACCGAGTACCCGTTTGCTTCTAACCATAGGACTCGTCGAAAGAACTGGAGAACCGCAGTTGTAATTGATGGCGCGTTTAATTTGTCGTAAAATTTTCAAACGCTACCAAACGCATAGGGCAAAAAGTTAAACCCGTCATTCAAAATGTCAAACCCGTAGTGTCAAAATTTTAACCCGTCAAGATAAAATTCAAGATGCGTATTGAGATTTTACCAAACGCGCTATGTCTAAGCAAATCACTACGAGAAAATGACGCCATACAGACGCGTTTCAAACGAGCTTTAGGATGCGTTTAAGTAAAGCTAACTAAGATCTGTACTGTAAGTCATTTCTGAGTTGTACGCATTGCGCTATATTACAATTCATTCTCATGTGCAAATGAGCTTACAGTCATGAAAGTACAGCATATATTATGACAATTCTTTACATAGTTAACTAGTCCACATGAAAATTGAAATCAAATATTAAATCAAAGTGCTTTGACAATAATAATGCATACCTTAAAGAGGTTTTTGCTCTCTTTTGGCACAAGGATTCGTCTGTCATCAGGCTGTTGATCCTATAATGTATAAACAAACATTTTCTAAATGATGAAGTGAATGATAAGATCTAGCGGAATAAGATAATGAGTGAAACAGAAAATCTTTAGGCAAGACCTTTATAAACAATGATAAATTTAACACTAACAATCATATCGGCCAAAAACAGCTTCTGCAGTGGTCTTGAGAAATGTCTATTTGCACACCAAGAGAAGACTATTTTTGAAAATTTACCACTGGAATTTCTGGCTCGCCAGTCATTCCAGTGGTAAAGTTTCAAAAGTAGTCCCCTCTTGGTCTGAAAATCGAAGAAAATTTAAATATTCTTGGAAGAAATTCGAGGGTTAAAGAGTTGAACGTGCTCAATGTTTACTGGTTACAGGAAAACTAAAATCATCTCACAGCTATTCTGGGGATATAACTTCCCACTCCTAAACTACACGTATGCATGGCATTTTTATCATACCACTGTTGATACATTTTTCCAGTTTATGAAGGCTGCCATGATTTACTTTTCAACCAATCAGAGAACATGTAGGCTGCTTGCCTTGGTATATATGGTCATTTGGTGCCATCTATAGATTGGCACTGCAGTGCCTTCATGCTGTTACTCTTGAGAAATGTCACTTAGCAGGCCAAGAGCATATTTTAGTAAACCTACGACTTGAATTATTGGCTCGACTCGTGGCAAATTTTCTCAAACTTCTCTTGAAATTTGTATTAATCAAAATAGGTCTGCATATACATGTAAATTAATAGTACGTAACTCTATCGCAATATACTGCCACTGTGAGTATACGCACAGCTTTGCACAATTTCAATAGTAATCTTAGGTAGAACTTTGTACTGTTATATATATGAACAAGAGTGGATATTGCGGTTGATTTAAAAATCTCGCAAACAACTTCCAGATCATGATCCCTTTTCAGGTGATAATGGACCTTTCATTTTTAGCCATGCCCCGCCTATCTCTAGCTTAACTTCCCCCGTCACCTCGTTCGTGTTGGGATTGATCGATCTCTGAACTCCCTGACTATCAATTTCCAGAAAACTATACAGGTAAGCTGTTGAATATTTTGGAACTAATTTGACTGGGTGCTGTTGCTGCCTATGGCAGCAACAGCACCCAGTCAAATTAGTTGAAAATATTCATAGGCAGCAACAGCACCCAGTCAAATTAGTTCCAAAATATTCAACAGCATATTTATTAAATAGTAGACATACAATTTGTACGTGTCGCACAAGTAAGAGTTAAACATGGGCCTAATAGAATTATTTATGAAGTAATGATTATGACAGCATTCTACACGCCGCTTAGCCGAGTATGACGAGAGATCTTCGATGGATACTCTGGAAAGCAGAATTGTAGATAAGAATTGGCAGATTCTAGTAACTTTAGTACCATGTATGTGTGTGCATACGTGTGGTGTGGCGTTGTGTGTGTGGTGTTGAATAAAACCCAAGACTTTCTACATATACCACTAAAGAACTACATGTCAATGTAGACCTTAAGATCCTCTATGCCGGCGGAGAGTAGTTCATTCTTTAAGAGACAGCTGTAGGCCAATCCATCCTTGTTGCTGTCAGCACTGGCCTCTTTGGTTTTACGATTTATACTGGGAGACTGGGAATTATTTGAGTCCTGGAAATAAATTAAACTATTTATTATATGCCTGTATCTTTTAGTCAATGAAAAGGTTACATGTACATGTCTACCAAATCACCATTCAAGAAAGTGCTATTGTACCCTAAAAGTATGATTGTAAATTACAAACATATATTGCATTGAATCGCTGATTTTATTAAATTTTTTGCAATGTATCTAATGTGTATAATAAGTCATTTAACATTTACAAGTACAATATTGATTTTTATTGTACTCGTCCACGTTGTATTTAAAAATGTGTATTTACCTTGTTGCCTTCAGCATCTCATCCAATACTAATTTTTAAACACAACGTGGACTCGCACAATATAAATCCATAATGAACTCTGCAAGGATATACATTTGTATGGGTTTGGAATTAGCCACATTGGTCGTAGAAAACCCCAAAAACATTATTTCCATCAGGTCTTGGACCCAAGGAGATCGTTCAAAAGACACAACATAAAGCTCTCACACAGAGCCAACATCATGGCTACATGTGTAACTGTCAAACTAGAAACACGATATGAACATATGTAGACACTGCAAAAACAACATGTGGGAGAAATGAAGAGCATTCAGATCAGAATTAAACAGTACCTACGCCAGATCACTAGTTTCCACAAGCACATACATGGACGCTAGGATACCCCTGTATCTAGACACTTCACATTCTAAAAGCGATGTGCAATTCAGGGTTTTCAATGTCTTGTCATCAGACCCAGATGACCAGCTCTCCACGTTTTGGAGACAAGCAAAAGAAAGCCAGTGAACACATCAACTCCACTGTATGGTGCCCTTTCACATGAATCCGGTGGGTTGGGAATTAAAGTATATTCACATTCCTAGCAACATGTACATGCTAGGCTTGCGCGATTATGTGATTAAATCGAAGATCGTGATTATTTTTTAAATCGTGAATTTATATGATAAAAAATCAAATTTATAATCGAATAATCGTGAATAAGTTCTACTGAATGTAATATTCCAATTCCAACCTTTTAATTACTTTTTAATGAGATCGGTCACGAAAACTGACATTTTGCTCAGTAAATTTACACCCATTTGCAGGCCAAGAGAAAACTATTTTTGAAAATGTATGACTGGAACGACTGGCTCGAGAATCGAGCCAGGCATTCCATTGATACATTTTCGAAAATAGTTTTCTCTTGGCCTGCAAATGGACTTTTCTAAACACCATTGCAGCTTTCGTCATTAGTATATCTTGGTAATTTGTACCTACGGCTGATTAATCGAGTAATTACGATTATTTTGTAATAATCGATTGTGATCACTCAAAGCAATAATCATAATCGTGCACGCCTAGTACATGCGTGATATTCAAGAAAGATAAATATACATGTACTTTATGAGATAACATCTGGTTAAAACTGTTTGAAATGGCACCATCTGAAATTAACCACTAAACTATTTACAAATGTAGTGACATCATATCATGGGTATTTAATTGAGTTATAGTACACAGCCTATCAGCACGATTCCCATTAAAGTCAAGATGCAAGTCATGCAACAAATGTATGATGCTACATGTGTTTCCATAATGCTCTACAATTGCAACAGCTGGCCAGCTCAAAAAGACCTTGTGATCAAATTTGATGCATGTCACCACAAACACATCCGCAAGCCATTACAAATCACCGCTGGCCACAGTCTAATGTCAAATGCAGCACTCTATAAACTGTGTAACACGGAGCCAGTATCTGTGAGAGCAGCGCAACAGCGACAGTCTATGCTACAACAATGTACATTGTAGTCGATAGACATGTTCTTCGAATGCCACAAGATGCGCCTGATCAGAAAGCACAAGAATTTGCAGTCCTAGGTGCCAGAAGTTATCAGGCATGCTAAAGACACCACAACACCAACTTACTTGAAGAGGTTAGCGATCAGACTTTTGAGAACACAATCTAGGACCACTAAAGACAAGAGAAACCTACATGTAGAGGAGCTCAAGATGCTCGTAGTGGCGAAGACACAGTAATAGAAAAACTGATTGCTGCTGATACAAGTTTTCACATCTTCAGATGTAGAACATTCACTCATCAGCATCACAGCCTACCACAATTCAACTATGTATCGGCCTCAGATCTGTGTCAGAATATGAAACATGGACGTGAAGTCACTGAAGTGTTAGAAAAGTATGCATCTGTGTTTGTGTGCATACATGCACCCGAAACCATGTGGTGGAATTCAAACAAATTTGTTATGCAAGTTACCCATATATATGATTATGGATTGCAAGACTACATTTACATGAGGCTCCACCAGCAGGATGGGGATAGGGTGGACGCCACTGGAGGGGGTGGGCAGGAAGTCAGTTGGTGGAATTCCACCAAATTTGGTATGTGAGTTACCGTATCAATGCAGATTGTGACACAATATGTACAGTAGGCTCTGCTCATGGGGTGAGGGAGGGGTGGAATGTATGTCAAAGTTGGCAAAATTCAATCAAATTGTTCATGCGCTTTACCCAGGGTGCCGCCGGTGAGCGAGTGGTGCACAATGTTAAAGTTGGCGAAAGCATGAGGATTTATGATGGCGCGCCATTGGCTGCACATGCTATTATAGTAATGTTTGAAGTGTACATCCTCTCTGAATAATACAGCCACAATTAACTGTACCGCAATTATTATGTTAGATAGTAATCGTGCATGGAAACTGAATCTATTTTAGTAAATAATAATGACACAGGATTATTAATATATGTAAGTTGATGAAAGATTTTATGAGGGAGTACAATTGATAAACATCAATGGTCAGTGTTTGCAATCAATTGATCTGCTATTAATAACAATATCTACTTTCAAGACTGAATCAAAAAAGCATCCGCTTTTGTTTCTACGAGAATTCTTAATACTTACCAGATATACTATTATGATAATGTCTATTATCTAGTCTAGCTCAAAATAAACAATTTAAACTCCGCACTCTCCTGGTCCTGCCCCTACTGTGTCCGGGAATACCATAGCCGCAGGTACCGAGTCAATTCCCAATCACAGTCAGATTCGTCTTATGTTTGCCTTGGCAAACTGCGAAAGCAGCTCAGCCTCACCTCAGCGGGGTGGCTGAGACAGGGCCATAGTACATCTGGTAAGTATTAAGAATTCTCGTAGAAACAAAAGCGGATGCTTTTTTGATTCTACTTCGAATAATACTTACCAGATGTACTATTATGATAAACTCCGGATTTCGACAGCCAGAAAATGCCGGTGGGAGGAGGTGAGGCTCGAACCAGCACTCAACTACCATCCAACAGAGAAGGTTGTGAAGAGACTAGAACCCTGGCATACGCTTGGGTTCTGCTATCTGACTCATAGAGTGCTAAACTTCCATGGTCTAGACCGCGCTCCCCCCCTCTTTTATCCGCACAAAATTCAGAGGGCTGTCACTGGGGATGCAACACCCACCAGACCCGTGTCAGCCCCAAGTCTCAGCTAGGGCAGTCCAGTAGAGTGCAAAGAAGCTACTACAACTTCTAACTTTGAAAAAATATCAGTATATCGACTAGATTTTCAAATTGGAATGAGTCTAATGTCTGGTTGACCGGATAAGAATACTCTTGTACCAGACTATTTACCTAAGCAGTCTGGTATTTCGACTGTAAGTAAATATATATTTATAGTCACTTAATTAATGTAAACACTCACCATTTTTGAGTGCTTGATCTTTTCTTGATCATCACAGGAGCTTGGCCCAATCCACGGTCGTACTCAGTCATGTGCATAGCGTTTGTTCAGTGTAGGCGGAAGACTTTAGTGATGTGTGCGAAGTAGTGGTCGGACGTGGCTTAGTTTAGGTTTGACAGATTGGCGACGGCTACCGGATTAAGTGAGCTGGAGATGTCGCGAAGGTAGAAATCAGTGAATGACGACTCGGCATGCCATTGTGCTACAGACATCACCTCGTCTAATGAGACACCCTTATAAAGGGCCGATGATGCTGCTAGTGCTCGGACCTGATGGGCATTCGCATGATCAATTTGCTTTCCTGTAGCGATTTTGTGTGACATCTTAATAGCGTCAACTATCCAACGAGAAATAGTATCTTTCGAGGCACGTAAATGGGGAGCTTTGAGACATAACCACAGAGATTTCGGGTCGTCCCTCCACTCATTAGTACGTTTCTTATACATTTTAAGACATCTGACAGGACACCAAACAGAAGAGTTTGGGTCATGTCTAGTTAAACTTGGCAAATTGATCGGCTGTCCTGGATATTTAAGTGACTGATTCTTTGACAGGAAACAAAGACGTGGAAGTAGTCGTAAACCTTCACCCGTGACGACAAAACGGTCTTGTTCGGCAGAAAGCGCATGAATTTCGCTTCTCCTTCTCGCCGACGCTGCTGCAACCAAGAAAACTGATTTAATAGTTAACAGTTTAATATCAATAGATCTAATCGGTTCAAAAGGAGCTTGTCCTAAAACCTGTAGAACAAGATATAGATTCCATGATGGGATAGGAATTGGCTGTCTAGGTCGCAGATTGCTCATTCCTTTGATAACTTCATTCAAGGTGTCATTCTCCACTCCTTCAACAGTGAGACTGGGAATGACTGAAGCTAATGCAGACTTATATGCTGCTAGGGTGGAAGGTACAAGTTTGTCAACTTCGTATAAATGACAGATAAAATCCGCTACGTGTTGAACAGATGCAGAAAAGGGATTAATATCTCCTCTCTCACACCACTGTGCAAATTTGTTGATTCTATAATTATATGTCTTTGTGGTTGAAACTCTTCTGGCTGAAGCAACAAACTTCGCTGCTTGCTCAGAAAAGCCACCCTCAATTGCACGCTACTTGACAACATCCATGCAGTCAATTTGAACATTTCCGGTCTGTTGTGGAGGTACAGACCCTTGTTCTGAGAGATTAGATCTCTGGCGTCTGGCAGAGAGACTGGATTGCAGACCAGAAGGTCCAGCAGATCCGTAAACCATGATCGGCCTGGCCAATACGGGGCGATCAGTAGTACCTGGCACTCCCCCTCTCTTATTTTTGCCAGAACTTTCGGGATGAGAATTGTTGGAGGGTACGCATACGCGTACATCCCGTCCCAACTTATTGCCAGTGCGTCTACTGCTAAGGCTAACGGGTCCGGGATCGGTGACACGTAAGTGACCATCTTTGCGTTTTGATTCATCGCAAACAGGTCGACATTTGGCTTGCCCCATTGTTTGAATAAAACCTCCGCTACCGATTGGTTGAGCTGCCATTCCGTCGGACGACAAACCGTCCTTCGACTGAGAGCATCCGCTAGGATGTTCAATCTTCCTGGAATGTATGCTGCCCGAAGAATAATATTCTTCTCTTGGCACCACAGCAGAAGGTTCCAAACCATCATACACAACTCTGGTGATCTCGTGCCGCCCTGGCGGTTCAAATAAGACACCACTGTCGAGTTGTCTGTCCTTATTAGGACAACTTTGCCTTGAATCAGGCTCTCGAACCTTCGAAGTGCTAATACCACCGCTAGTAGTTCGAGCACATTGATATGTTTCTGCGCATTGGTCCGATCCCATTCCCCTGACATTAACTGATTGTCCAATACAGCTCCCCAACCCGTCAACGATGCATCCGTAAAGATGGACATCTGAGGTTGAGGAGGTTGTAGCAGAACACCTCGCAGGAGATTCTGTTCGGATAACCACCACTGAAGGTGGAATATCAATGGTTCTTTGACTGGAATCCTCAGAGATAACGGATCCATTTTCTGAGACCAGAATGACATTAGATACATCTGAATTGGCCTGCGCCTGAGTGCCACATATGGAACCACCCTCTCCAGAGATACTAGTAACCCCAGTATCCTGAGAAACTGGCGCGCCGTCAGATAGGCTCCTAGAGAAACCGACTCCAGAACTGCAATCAGGCTTTTGACTCTGCTCTCCGCCGGAAAAGCTACGCCGTCCCTGAGATTGAAAAAGATTCCCAGATAGACAAACTCCTGGGATGGAGTCAGTTCTGATTTCTCTAGATTTACAATCCACCCTAGATCCTTTAATAAGGCTAGGACTACCTGCAGATTGCTGCGCAGAGTGACTGAATTCCCCGCCTTCAGCAGCCAGTCGTCTATGTAAGTATGAACAGCTATGTTTCTCCTGCGAAGTAAAGAAGTCATGGCGAGAACCACCTTGGTGAAGACCCTCGGAGCTGTGGTCAGGCCGAACGGGAGAGCATTGAATTCCCAAACATTGTCTTGGAATGCAAAGCGAAGGTACTTCTGAAAAGGAATTGACATTGGAATATGAAAATATGCATCCTTCAGATCTATCGACACTCCCCACATGCCTTTCCTCAGCCCTGTCATTACTGCTGCAACCGTCTCCATCTGAAATTTGGGAGAAAGAATAAACTTGTTCACCGATTTGAGATTGAGAATTGGTCTCCATCCTCCGGTACGCTTCGGAACGAGGAACATGATCGAATAGAAGCCCGGAGAAGACTGATCCTTGACTAAATGAATGGCCTTCTTCTGATGAAGAGATTGTATTTCTGACCGAATGGCGTCTAGACGATCTGATTCCCTTGGAACAGGAGTCCATATTGGAGTCGAGGTTAACGGAACTAACGATTGATGGATGAGCCAGTCCGGATCGTAGCCGTTTCTTATCCAGTGACAAACTAAACAGTCGCGCACGACCTGTTCCCATTGGTTTAGGAATAGCTGAAGTCTGCCTCCGACGGAAGGAATCTGCACACAATTGTCGGTCAAGATTAGCCGATAAGACGCTAAATCGCTTGGGTGAAGATTCTCGACTCCATCTGTCTCCGAAGCCATCGGTAGTGGTTCCGCCGGAAACCCATCAGGAACGAGTCCCACGGCCACCCCGCGGCTTCTTGTGGTACGACGGTCCGGAACCGCTGCCACGGCTATCCTTACGGTAGCCGCCTCGGCCCGAACCGCCACCCTTCCTGTCTTCCTCATACGGCCTCTTACTAGAGGACTTGTATGAGGACGAACGGCCAGGTCCTTGCGATCCGGATGACCTATGGGCATCACGGCCAGAAGGACGGAAGGGCGATCTAGGACGCTGCCTCTGCTGCTCCTGTCTATGCTGACGGTAGGACTGTTGCGGCTGAGTCCTCTTAGTCGACTTCCACGACTTGCCGACCACTTCTTGCTCCGCCACCATTGACGCAACCTTGGAGAGCGCTTGTCGTGCCGAGCCGCCGAACAAGCCTGGACCAATGAAGGGCGCAGAAGATAATGCAGCCCTTATTTCCGGTCCTGGTTCTACACAATCGAGAACCATTCTCCGTCGGTCTGCCAACGTTCTAGTGATTACCCTGGCCAAGGCAATCCTGAGACAGGCGCATGGTGTCCCGAATAACTCCGGGAGCAGCCTCTGGCACCTGTCCGCCTTCCGCCGTGCAGTCCAGCATACCCTGCAAGACGGTACACCCGTGCAACAGCGCAGCCATGGCTGCCCTGGCCGCATCCTTAATGAGCGTAAGCTCATTGAACGGGTCTTTGTTGGTCTGCGAAACCAAGGGACGTGACCGCCCCTTAGCCTTCCCAGCCAACGGCCTATTCAGCGCCTCTCGTTCCGCAACGGAAAGCCGTGGAACCTGGGCGTACTGATGATAGGCCAGCTCCGGAAAACGGACCCTACTCCTTATACCCTTCGGGGCCTTTGGTAATGCATAGTCTGGCTGAACCAGACGGTATGCCGCAACTTCCAACATGTCAGAAGTCTGCGTATCCAATGGGAGTGTCGGCATGGCAGAAGAGCCACTTGACAGAGCGCTAGCCGCACGCTCTGACATCCGTTCCATCGCCGGTTCGCGCCGAGATCCTAGATCAGATGCCAACCCGAGACGATTGGTCATCCATCCAAGGACCTGCACCCATTCAGCTTCGGTGCAGAAAACGGACTCGTCCATCAAAGAACTGCCGTTCTCATCCTCCCTCTCTCCCTTAGATGAGAGGGCCACCGACGATCCATGCTGGGCGTTACGATACGCGTCTCTGCCAGGACAGAGCGCATCCATAACGCGACTACCGGCGGCACCGGTGTCTAGCGAATCGCCAGACACGGATTCCCCGCAATCCATCGCCTCCCGCACGGGATCCGGGACTACGACCGCCTTAACTACGGCTGGTACCGTCACTCCGATAGGAGCCGCACCTAACGCCGCCGGGATACCAGCAGGAACCGCAAAACACGGCTCCGCCGGCATTTCTGGTTGCACAAATAGCGGATGGAATATGCCCGACGGAACGTCGACATCACCATCCGCCTGGCAAACCCGTACAAATCCCGAGGGCGACCCCTGGGACGTACTAGGCCTTGCCGTCATCCATTAGCAGCTGATCTTCCTCCTCTACCGTCGGCTCTTGAGCCAAGGACAGAGAAGGGGCAGGTGCATGACCCTCAGCAGAACTAGCCGGACCACCTAATGGTTGTCCTGCACCAGCTTGCCTCAGCGGGACCGTGGACTGCAACGAGTCAAACATCGCCTTGAACTGGGCCGCCCATACGCCCAGCGCTGAATCCATTCGTTCATTCAGACGACCTTCAAGTCCCATAAGAGACGCCTGCTGCAGCTTCGCTGCCTTGTCCTTCGCGATCCTCTCCAGCCTCGCACGTCGATCCCTGTCAAACTCTGCCACCATTGCCGACGACCACTTCACGCACACATCACAAGGGCTGCCGACCTTACACTGAGCGCACGCCACACAGTGATGTCCCAAGTACTTCCGCTTCATGAACCTGTTGCACTTCTGGCACAACGTGTCCGGATTCTTAGGTTTCTGCGAACACAGAGAAAAATTAAAACGCTGCACATGACAAATGATGACGAGCAACACGCACAATCGACTTGATAGTTAAGATTTCTTAAACACATTAACATTCTCTTAAATTAATGATAATCAAGTTCTTAGGCAGGAAATATTTGAAACTTTTTTGAGTGAAAATTTTTTAAAACACACAACTCAGCCTTTAACTAGCGTTAAATAACCAAGGCTACATCGCCGATCGCTACAAACACCCTCGACAACGAAGCGAAAGCTAAAAATCGGCGATAAACAGAGTGCATAGACACACCAAGCCAAGAACGACATAATACATGGGCGCCGCCATCTTGGCCAAGGGCGCATCCATCTTTAGAGGAACCGAGTCGCAAGAGAAAATTAACCGAGTACCCGAATTAAATTAAAAGTTAACGGGTACAGAAGCGACTCCAACAATGGCTAACATTTTAAAACAATGTGCCAATTTAATGAAATTTCAAACAGTATTTATGGCACGAATGTATAAATTCTAGATTGATACAACCTGCCCCTGTGATAATTTCCCTAGTTCCTCCATGAAGCCACCGATGTAAATCCTTTCAACAACCGATAACCGCTTAAATTAACTAAAATTTGAGCACACTAAAATTGCGACTTGACAAAAACGCAAAATGGACGAATCTGACTGTGATTGGGAATTGACTCGGTACCTGCGGCTATGGTATTCCCGGACACAGTAGGGGCAGGACCAGGAGAGTGCGGAGTTTTAATTGTTTATTTTGAGCTAGACTAGATAATAGACATTATCATAATAGTACATCTGGTAAGTATTATTCGAAGTAGAAACTTTATGTTAAAGTTTTTATATACATCAGAAGAGCACATCTCTAAATTATAAATAGAGTCAAAACGAACCAGGTACATGTATTCTGAGATATATAGAAATGCCCTTTGCAGACCAACGGATGAATATTTAAAAATAATTATCACTGGAATGGTTGGCTCGGTTATTGAGCCAGTCATTCCAGTGGGAAATTTTACATATTTTTGTCTTGGTCTTCAAATCAAGGACATTTCCCAAAATATCTACCTATGCAGAAAGCATTCTTGTTTGGCTTGGCAATTAAAGGGTGAACAAGAAGTAGACACTCACTGGAATTAGGTTAAAGTTGATACACCAGCGAGCTCCAGCTCGACTTGGAATGAAGCGATCACCGTATTTATCTTTGACAGGGGATGAAACAGGGCTCCCACAACTGGGCTGAAAACACAAATTTAATAATAAAGTACTTACATACGTGTACAAGTAGGCAGAAAACACAAATATTACTCGAACACATTTACTGAAGTAACTGTACATCTGCAATGTCCGGCCATTAAGGAATATTATATAAGATCTCTTCTTAAATAAAACCATTGAATATGTCTGGTGCTGATCCGATAAAACCATAGGTGCAGTTGCAGTTTAAAGATCCATACTTGAAAGTCCCATAGGTTTACATTGGCGATGGAAAAGCTGATTTTTAAAAAACTATTAGATTGAGCTTCTTCAACATTGATATGAAATCAAGTCTATATAGGAACTAGAAATTCATCAAGTTTCAAGTCGATCAGAGGAATACAAACTTTGGATGGCCAGTTGCCATAAAAAAAATTCAAAAAAATTGTTTTCACCATTTGTCACCCAGAGTTCATTTCTGGTGAAAATGAAAACTTGTATTTTTACCAAAATGTGCGCCAGGTGAACATTTCTGGGGAAAAAATTTCCCCAAAAAATCCCCAATGATAACATTCTAACCAAGTATGGCAATGATCTGATCAAAACTCTAGGCATGTTAGGTGTAGTCGTAGTTCAATTATCCATCCTGATAATTCCCATGCATTCTCTATGCGGCCATTTTCAATGCAGTGTGCGTGCGTGCGTGTGTGTGTGTCAAAGTCATCTTTTAGGTTGGCAGCCTCAAAGATCACCTTTTAACACTGAAGCCGGCCAAAAATGGAATCTGTAGACCTCTTGAGAAATTTCCATTTGCATGCCAAGAGAGTATTTTTGAAAATTTACCACTGGATTGACTGGATCGATAAACGAACCAGTCATTCCAGCGGTAAATTCTCAAAAATAATCTTCTCTTGCTCTGACAATGGATATTTTCTATTAGAAAATTCTAATTTTCTTGAACAAACTTGTGGATTAAAGGGTTAATGATGGCTATAGAATTATCTTACCGATGCATATGGTGAGGCATATGGAGACGAATATGGCGATGAATACGGTGATGTTTGTCTATTCTGCTGTCGAAGCAGTCTTTTTTCATACTCAGGATCCATAGTGTATTAGGATGTTGCAGATTAATGCCAACTGTATAGAGTCATGATTCACTAAATTAGAACTTGCTAGACAATGGCGGATAATCTTGGAAAAGCTGAAAAGAGAAATAGAATCTGAATTATGCCTTAAAACAATAACTTGTCCATTTATATCAGTCTTACATTGTTTTTCTAGTTCTACACCAGAATTCACTGCTGACCTAAATGAGGAACAGATATAGGGTTAAATTGCAAATGCATTTAAATTACATGTACATGTGAATTCTGAAGGTGTATTTGATGATTAAAAATTAAAGACAGAGGGGACAGGCTTAACCTTGCTGAACATCATAGGGTACGAAATAGTATGATGTTTCCAACAAGTTTTGTTGGCCGTATAAGGTCATCTAGATATACAGCATTCCTGCAAAGAAAACCAAATATAAATACACCCAGTATTAGACAGGGATGTGATCGATATCGAAGAGAAAAACAGGAAATGGCTCTACGTGTATGTGAAGTCTCAGTCCTTCTTGACTTAAAAATTGCCAATTAACCCTTAAGTTGTGAGGCGAGTCAAAAAGCCTATGCAATGGTCCAGAGAAATATCCATTTGTATGGCAAGAGAAGTTATTTGGAAATTTACTACTGGAAAGACTGGCTTGGTAACTGAGCCAGTCATTCCTGGGACAAATTTTCAAAATTTATCTTCTCTTTTCCAGCAAATGAACATTCACTAGAGCACAAATTTAGATTTTCATGACCAATCTGAAAATTAAAGATTACACTATTTCTGCAATTATGATGCTTCTTGAAAATCCAGCCCAAAAAACTATAGGATTTCCTAATAAATTTTGTTAGAAAAAAATAGGATTCACACCAAAATGCTTGAAATATATAATTCCAAAAATTGTATACTTTTAGGGGCTTAAATTGTGTCCCTAGATGTAATGAAACAAAATAAAGCTTAACATATGATGATTTCCTACCAAATAAATTAATATAATTTTTTCAATTGAATTAGAGGCACGAGTCCCTAATTCAAATTCATAATAAAAAAATATTATTATTTTTACGGAATAAAATCATCGTATACTAAGATTTATTTCGTTTCAGTACATTAAGGTACACTATTCAAGCTTCTAAAAGTATTAAATTTTCCAGCCTTTTGGTGTGAATATGCACCTTTAAAAGGAAAAAGATTACACTATTTCTGCAAGTATGATGCTTCTTGAAAATCTAGCCCAAAAACTTATAGGATTTCCTAATAAATCTTGCTAGAAAAAAATAGAATTTCCTAGAAAAAGTAAGTCCCATCCCTGATTAGACCTGTAATCAAAGAAAACTCAGAAATTTTGGAATTCCTTGGAGGGACACCTGAAAACACAGGTAATTTCACAATGTAAAGGTCTACATATCCTTTGAATTCAGCTGCAAAATACATATATTATGTCACTATGTTATTGAGTAACATTTCTTCTTTCATGACATGCTGGCACCAAAATGTCTAAGTTACACTATTCCCTAAGTAGATGTCAGAATGCAGGCATACATGCCTTTATATTCTGCTCTCCTGGTCTATGGCTGATATTTTATTAGTTTCTTTTAAAATATCATTTATGTAGTAGTTAAACTTCCAGAAAATGTCATGTGTTTGCCTTCCTCTATCATGTCTATATAAGCTCAACATGCTGATATTTCTTGTATATTTTGAAAAGAATTTGAAATTCAGATCTTCATCATCACAATACTGTGTGCTGTTACTTCCAGTTTCTAGTTATGCAGTGTAGTCATCGAGCAGTGCCTGGTTTCGCCAGTGTTTGTCCTATAGCGGAAGCTAATACATCATGTGATTTCTATTTTTTCTCGACATTTTATGTCAAAATTTGGATTAATTTTGTGGTAAGCATTTCTAGCGTGAAAATGTGTTCTATTTTCACGCTATTTTTTGTATATATTTTTTCCTATTTTATCTTGAAATATACCTAATAGAAGTCGGCCCCACTTTCTCAGAGGTTTGGATTTAAATAATTTACAGCCCTTGTCCTATTAGAAGCCACAGTCACTAATGAATGTTTTACGGTATGCTCTAGCGTAGATATTTTGTGAAGCAATTGATGTGAAGTTATAAATCGCATTAAGTACTACGGTAGCATAGCACTCCATCCTATATATTATAGTAGTGGGATATGTGGTACATAGTGGTGTCGAAATGCCATTGCGCTACACTCATATCTGAGCTTTGGAGAGAACAACCGGAAATAAACGAGTGCTGGCAGAAACTAGCCAGGAAGCGCCCTTAGAGACAGACTGATTTCAGCTGGCCACAAGAAAGGACGTTCGATCTGCGACGTCTTGGCCTCTAACATTCGTCATTGCTATCCTGATATATTATATACTAAATTGAACACCTGAAATCACCACAGTGGTATACATGGACAAAAATTCAAATGCCTGTGAAAAGATGTAAATGTTTTGACTAGATAGAAAAGCAGAGTGAACCCCAAAAGTACCACATTACCGCAGATGGAAAAAGTCATGATACCGACCAATCTAAGGAAGAAAAGGACATCGGTGTAATAATCAATGAGGGATTAAATTTTGAGACACATTAGTGAGAAGGTAAACAAAGCAAACATGTGGCCAGACATGCACACCTAATTCTAAATGAAAAGACCTTCGTACAGCTATACAAAGCTATGGTAAGGAGTCACTTGGATTATGCAGCGTCTGTGTGGAGTCCTTTTAAAAAGTCCCAGATAACGTCAGAAGCCTCAAGTTACCAACACTAGCATTCCGTAGAATCAGAGGGGATATGATCGAAGTATTTAAAATACTGCATGGTGTGTATGACACCAGAACTAGAAACATCTTCAGGCTACGGAAAGATGTGGTTGCACCTCAGAGAGGAGAGGCTAGAGGCCATAGCAAAATGCTGTTTATGCCTCGAGCTAGGTTGGAGATCCGGAAAAACTCATTTTCATTTAGAGTGGTGAAAACGTGGAACAGCTTGCCACCGCACCTTGTTAACACCCCATCAGTGAATGCCTTTAAGGCTAGGCTTGATAAATATTGGAGGAATCAGCAACTGATGTATAATTATACTGTGCCACTGGAGACCAGAAGTCACAGAAGTGTCAATCAGTATGTAGATGAAGATCTAACCATAGAGGCATAAGCCTGCACTCAGAAACAACATAAGTAAACATAAGTAGATAGTAAGATACTAAGATAGGAGTAATCTAGGGAAAGAGTCGAATCTAAGTCAGTTTGACTTGTGACTCAATCCCATTGTTATTAATTGACAATAAAATGTGTTTAGAACAAGGGGACACATGTACATTGTACTTTAGGGGTCTGTACTTCTTGTTGTTGTTAGTGAGCGTGGTCTACTGACCCTACTCTATGCACTGCTTTACAGCCATCATGCAACTGACATTCGTAGAGAGATACTGATTGCTAATGTGTCACCAACAACAGACAACTGCCATACTAAATTTAATAACATATCGACTTTCTTTATATAGTTCTATACCAACTCCAAGTATTCGCTGTGGGACATAAGCTTGTAGTTTTTACTCCAGATAGAAAATAATTATTTACCTCAAATAAGAAGAGAATGAAGGAAATTTCAATTTCCCATCATCCGAGATCTAACAATACTCACCATTCTGTTACTTCTGATATACAGCTGGCCTTGACAGCGGCTCTAGGATTATAGACTTAGAAAGCTTTACCGACTCCTGGGAACCGGGTACTCGGCTCCCAACTGCCGAGTACCCGTTTACCATAGAGCTCATATTGTTTGCATAGCCACCAAACAAGAGAAAACTATGGCTTGCCTCCGTGGGGCTGGGAGGCTGGGTCCGTAACAGAATGGTGAGTATTGTTAGATCTCAGAGAAAGGGAAATTGAAATTTCCTTCATTCTCCTTCGATCAATACTCACCATTCTGTTACTTCTGATATACACCAGATTTGATCAGTAACCTGGTGGGAAGGGGCAAGCCATAAATGCTAATTTTGCCCCTTGGAGAAAGATTTTAGACTTCAAACTTGACTAACGGAGACCTAAAAGGACAGTCAAGTTCACGGAACCGAATCACATTCGCATCACCGCTCCCCCCCCCCTTTTCCTCCTAAGAAAAGGGAAAGAACTCACGAACATGTATCTCGCCTGAAACACAAATATGCCAAGAGGGTTAACAGCTACCTGCATATTCCATGTATTAGCCTGGGAATGAGCATGAATATATAAGATGAATGAACATGATACACATCCATAATACAAAAAACTCTCACTATTGAATTACTGTATGATAATTGGACTCCAGACGTACCACCTCCAACCATTCACTGGTCCGGCCATCAGTGACACAATCTGGTTGTCATCCTCTCGCTTGACCATGCCTGCTTTAGGTTCTTTTCTTACCAAAGTGAAAAAAGGGTGAAGAGCAGTGTGGTCACTAACTATCGTTTCAAAACAGCTAAAGCGAGTGGATTGGCTGAGTCTGACACATCCCTCATATAGTAATCCGTAAATGAGGACTCACAGTGCTATTGTGCAACGGCCATGATGTCCTCTAACGGAACACCATTGTAAAGGGCGGTCGAGGCGGCTATTTCTCTAACATTGTGTGCCCTTACACCTTGCGCCCAGTCGCCATCTCGTGAGTAGTCTGAATGCATTCGACCACCCAACGAGAGATAGTATCCATGGATGCGGCGCCATAAGGCTTTTTATGGCAGATCCACAGATGTCTATCGTTCGACCGTAACGAGTCAGTCCGTTTCTTGTACTTAGTCAAAGCACGGACCGGGCACCAGACACTAACATCACGATCAAACCTAGTTAACTTCGGTATAATGATCGGTTTGCCGGGATATCTCAAAGATTGGTTCTTTGACATAAACTCTGCTCTTGGCAGAAGACGCAGACCCTCTCCAGAAACAATAAATCGGTCCCTCTCTGCCGAAAGCGCATGGATCTCACTGCGCCTTCTAGCTGAGGAAGCTGCCAATAGAAAGACCGCCTTTAGAGTCAAATGCTTTAGACTAGCCGAACGCAACGGTTCGAAAGGGTGCTTGGCCAGTACATTAAACACTAAAGATAGACTCCAGGCTGGAATGACTACCGGTTGTCTCGGTCGGAGATTGCTCATTCCCTTCAACATCACATTTAACTGGGCCACCTCTGGACTATCCCTGTTGGCTAGACAAGGGATAACTGATGCCAAAGCTGACTTGTATCCAGCAACTGTGACGGGAGCTAGTCCTGAAAAGAACAGCTTACAGAGAAAGTCTGCTATTTGCTGAATAGTGGATTGAAAGGTATCAAATACCCTTTTCTTCACACCAGTCTGCAAATCTGTTAACCGTGTTGTTATATGACTTGAAGGTTGACCTCCTTCTCGCAGCCACGATGAAATCAGCAGCCTGTCGAGAAAAGCCTTCCGACGTGGAACCTTGTTTGATAACATCCACGCAGTCAATTTGAACATTTCGGGACGCTCGTGTAGGAAGCGTCCCTTGGCCTGGGAGATTATGTTCGGAATCTCGGGCAACTGCACAGGATTTTCCACCAGCAGATCTAGAAGATCCGTGAACCATGCCCTGCTCGGCCAATACAGCGCTCTTAGCAGGACCAGACACGGTTCCTCCCTGACCTTCACCAATACCTTCGGTAGAAGAATGGTGGGTGGGTACGCGTAAGCGTGCATCCCTCTCCAGCTTATCGCCAGAGCGTCTGTATCGACGGCATTTGGATCTGGAATCGGTGAGACATACGTCATGATTTGAGCATTTTCCTTTGTGGCGAACAAGTCCATGTTGGGTTTGCCCCAATGCTCGAAGATACGACGCAGAACTGGAGGGTTGAGGGACCATTCTGTTGGCAGAATTCTGTCTGCGAGACAAAGCATCCGCCAGAATGTTCAATTGGCCAGGAATGTGAGCTGCTTTCAAACCAACCGAGTAATTCCTGCACCATTGAATCAAGTGCCACACTCTGATACACAGAGAGGGCGACCTGGTCCCGCCTTGGCGATTTATATATGATACTACTGTCGAATTGTCCGACCGTATCAATATCACCTTGCCCCTGATCATCGGAAGGAACTCTTCCAACGCCAGTTCCACTGCCATCATTTCCAACAGATTGATATGCAGCTGACTCTCTGGGAGAGTCCATGTGCCCGAGACCTGGTGTTCTCCCAGGCAGGCACCTCACCCCTCCAGCTATGCATCCGTGTACACGGACAGCTGTGGGTGGGGTAGGTGCAGCGAAACCCCTACTAGGAGATTCTGACGCTCCTTCCACCATACAAGATGCGACATTATCGGCTCCAAAACTGGTAACAGTTTTGACAGGGGTTCTGTTCTCTGTTTCCACAGACATCAGATACAACTGGATAGGCCTTCGCATTAGAGCAGCGTACGGGATAACCTGCTCCATGGAGACCATCATGCCCAGCATCTGAAGGAACCGCCTCGCCTGAATGTGGTTTCCCACTCGAAAACTCTTGAGGATGGCTAACAGAGACACCACTCTGGGCTCTGACGGGTACACCCTGCCCTCCTCGAGATCGAATCGCATCCCCAAATAAACGAAATGTTGAGTGGGCGTCAACTCGGATTTCTCCTCGTTGACTATCCAGCCTAGATCTGAAAGTAACCTCAGAGTCAGAGCAGTATCCACATTCAACCTGGCTGCCGAGTCTGCCTTGATCAGCCAGTCGTCTATGTAGGTGTGTAGCGCCACGTTCACTTTTCTGAGAAATGCTGTCACCGCAAGGACCACTCTTGTGAAAACCCTCGGAGCTGTCGACAGGCCAAATGGGAGAACAATAAACTCCCATACTTGATTCTGAAACACAAATCTCAGAAACCTGTGACAACTCCGATTCATAGGAATGTGGAAATATGCATCTTTCAGATCGATCGATACACACCACATTCCTTTCCTCAATCCCGCCATTACCGACCTCGGCGTTTCCATCTGGAACCGAGGCGTATGGATAAACCAATTTAATGGCCTGAGATTGAGTATGGGTCTCCATCCCCCTATGCTCTTGGGGACAAGGAACATGTTTGAATAGAAGCCTGGAGTGTTTCGGTTTGCTGGTTTTATTGCTCCCTTCAGAAGTAAACCCGACACTTCCTTTTGAACGGCTTCTAACTTGTCTGGCTCCCTTGGTACGGGTGTCCAGACAGGTGCCAAAGACAGATTTTGTGGTGGAAAGTCCCACCACTCCGGCATGTAACCATGGGATAACCATCCCAGGACCAGACTGTCTGACGTCACACCTCGCCAGGCCTCGACGAAACGCATGAGCCTTCCACCCACCATAGACGCCTAACGGGGTTGTCCGGCTCGTAGTCCGCTCCCCCCTCTTTCTTAACGAGAGAGAGAGAACCATTTCGTTCTAGGCACGACGGGTATAACTGGCACCACTGTTCCTGTCGCACAGGCGCGGTCCAGACGGATATGAAGGGAGCTCTTGTACCCTCAGGTACGATCCGCCCCCTTCTGTCCACCCTTTGAGGACTTACCCTTACCCTTCCCCTTGCCCACCCCGCCTCTAGGGCGGTCAGGAACAACCTTGGGGAGGGTAGGCGCCTCTACAACCTTCCTGGCTTTCTTCGCCGGCGGCGGCTGAGAAAAACCAGCTGAAGCAGAAGTCGCAACAGGCTTAGCTTTCGCCTTGCCCTTATGCTTCTTCTGCTTCTTTGAATGTTGTCCTGCTAGCGGTTTCCCCACAGCCCCTAGTGCGTGCGCTTGCCGCACTAGGTCTAGCTGCAGGTTGACCGCTAACCGATTCTGCGCGATACTGGCTGTATCCTCTAAGATGGCCCGCGCTTGGCCACCGAAGATGCTAGGCCCTGTCAGGGGCGTCCCAAGAAGACGCTCCCTGATGGCAGTAGCCGGACGCATATGGTCAAGGACCATTTGCCTCCCGGATTTAGTAACTCTCGCTTGCACCCATGCCAATGCGTCCATAGACAGCACCAGGCCGTCATTTACGCATGAAAGCGCCACAGGTGGCCTGCCCCCGCTTCAGCCCACACCGACTGAAGGAGACGATACGAGTGGTTGACAGCGCTCATAGCTGCCCTCACACCCTCATCGCATAGGGACAGGACTTCCTCTTGGTGTACCTGAGCCTTGTCCCCGGCACTCTGAACGCCCAGTACCCATCCTCGGTGACCGACGGGACTACACCATATCTGTCGTATTCCCCCCGCGGAATACGACATCTTGCCCGCACCTCCCTGGAGGCTGCAGGGAGCTGACCCTTGGTCATAAGTTGTTTGCTATAAATAGCCTCCAACGACTCTATGAACCGTGGATCCAGTCCCACCGACTGGATCCGGGCCGCGGGCAAAATCCCCATCCTGATCGACGCAACCGACGGACGGGGTGCATCTTCATCGGCCGTGGCCGAAACCACAGATGGGTCAACCCTGGCTAGCCACGCCAGAACCTCTGACCAATCTATCTCCGATGAAGACACACCCGCAAACACATCACCCGTTGACGTGTCACGGGCCTGCCAGCCATGGCCTCCCGGCAAGGAGCCACGGCTGACACGCCAGGCACTCCGGTACCACACGGTTCCGCCGCCACCCCATGAAACACTCCGGTCCATGGGGTAGGTCCGCACGGAAAACCGTACGGACCCGTAGCAGTCGCTTTACCGTAGCCAGACACGGGCGCCAATGGCACCCCACGTCCGACTGCCGGACCAGGCGAGTACCACGCCCGGCCAGGCCGACCCGTTACCGTGTCGGCTGGTGCCAAACCAACCATCACGGAACCGGTACCAGATTGGCCTCAGCCACAGGTGGAGCTGCTGCCCTGGCTTGCGCCAAGCCAGACAAATGGAGGCCAGTTCCGTCCAGGACGGAATCGACCTCCATATTCTCCACCTGCGGCATCACAGGCCGCAGCAACCTCTCCTCCTCGTCTTCAGACCCCGAAGAGTCGTCACTGGCGGACGGCTCCCACACCTGACGGACCAGCCACCGCTACTGGACCACCCGGAGGTGGCCGCAGAGAAACAGAACCCGTCTGGCCAGAGCCAGACGGGACTGCCAGGGGACCGTACAAGACGGCCCCCTCGGAAACCAGTCCAGAACCTTGTCCAAGGACAGGGTCCGTACCAGGCATGGGGAGAAACTGCCCCCCAACCTTTGGTAGCAGGGACGAGACCAGCGTGGGCAGAACGCTATGCAGAAAACCCTGCATAGCCGGACCAAACCACGCCGGCGGTGCCATCTCCGCCACCTCCAGCTGGGGACGTGGAGCACCCCCACCGGCCGAACGGGGCGCTCCACGATTTACTCTCGGACCGCCTGACCCCGCGTCAGACCCAGCCAAGTCCTTCTGGGCAAGGAACTTAACCATCATATCCACGGACCACACTGCGCACACATTACACCTATGGTCTAGGTTACAGGGCGAACACCTAAAACAGACATGGTCCTTGAATACGACTCGTACAAATTTATGGCACTCGTCACATGATGGCGGGGTTGGCTTGGCCTATAAAATAAGCACAAACCTACAATAAACAAGCGGAACGAGACCCGGATGGAAGGCAGACAATTAATTTTCAAATAATTTGACTCATAAATTAACCGTATCCCTCCCGCACCCCACCCCGCCACGTTACAACAAAGATCGCATTGATTATGACGACAAGAACGAAGCGGGCATTAAACACACCCATATTAGATCCTCCAGGATGTGTAACAGCTCCAGGAATCATATCGCATAGCATTCGGGGTATATTTACCAATCAATATAAATTATACTCCCTAACGAAAGCCAAACGATATGTGAAGAAAACAACAAAATGCATAACAAACTGCTGTATCACACGGTAAAACTGCAGACCACGCATCTACTCAAGAATTTTGAAACCACCGATCATTGCAAACCGATCGTGATCGCACGTAAACTTAACCATTCTAAAGTTTCCGGTACCATTTTTAGTACGCAGCACCCAGAACGAGATGCGCGAATTAATGAAAAAAATTTTCTTCACATAAACATCCGAGCGACCGGGTGTGATGTCACCCGCTCGGATCCTACGGAGAACGACGTCAGCCGATATTCGTGTTAGAAATACTGTAGCAAACACCTATTTTCATATCTGCCGATCGCCTGTTGGGGTTTAAAGAAGGCGATCGCCTGGCATATATCGTTGTTAGCACATGTCCCAGATTCTTTGGGGTCAGAAATTGGGACATGCGACACAGCGAAATTTAGAGACCTAAGTCTTTTAACTATGGATAATAAGGAATGATACAACCTGGTTATCATCGGCGGTATTCTCCATAGTATCCAGTTAAATCCTTCAAGAACGCACAAACTATCACTTTACAGGTAAAGACTTAGATTTCTTTAACAAAAGACACTAAAATCCTCTCCCTGCAGAAAGCATGTATAGCTCTTGTTGCTATGCAAACAAGAATGAGCTCTATGGTAAACGGGTACTCGGCAGTTGGGAGCCGAGTACCCGGTTCCCAGGAGTCGGTAAAGCTTTCTAAGTCTATAATCCTAGAGCCGCTGTCAAGGCCAGCTGTATATCAGAAGTAACAGAATGGTGAGTATTGATCGAAGGAGAAATGGCGGGCTGAGCTTATCACCTCAATTTTTAAGGCCGGAAATCCAATTAACCATGAAAATTTTCGGGCTATTACAATTTGCAGTAACTTGGCTAAAGTATTCAGCTCCATTCTTAACATTCATCTTGTGAAATATGTAGCGGCACATAGGCATAGAGCTGAAGAACAAATCGGATTCAAAAAGTCCTCTCGGCCAGCCGATCACATGTTTGTGTTAAAAAGCCTCATTGACGCCTACACAAGTCCCAAGAGTGGGAAGCTGTTTACGTGCTACATAAATTTTAGCAAGGCATTCGACAAAGTCTGGTGGTCCGGTCTATTTTATAAGATCTTGAATGCTGGAATTAGGGGTAATTAAAAAAACCCAATAAAAATAAACAACATGTATAGCAAAATATACAGCTGTCTAAAGCTAAAGGATGGGCTAACTCCTTCATTTCAGATATACCAAGGCGTTCGTCAAGGAGAAGTATTAAGCCCTATGTTATTCTCATTATTCATAAATAACCTGCCTGTAGAGTTAGACAAGGGGAATACATGTCCTGTTGATCTGTGTGACAGTAAACTACAATGTCTCATGTATGCCGATGATATTGTCCTTTTGTCAGAATCCAAAGATGGCTTACAGCAGTGTTTAGATAATTTAAATAATTATTGTCATAAGTGGAAACTTGAGGTCAACCTTTCGAAGACAAAGGCTATAATTTTTTTTTTAAATGGCAGACTGCCGAGTGAGAATTTTACATTCAATAATCACCATATCGAATGTGTTAAGTCCTACAAATATTTGAGAGTGGACTTTAGTAACAATGGGTCCTTTTCATTGGCTAAGGATAACTTAAAATTCAAAGCACAAAAAGCTACCTTTAAATTGAAAAAGTTACTATGTCTGGACTCTTTATCCCCAAAAGCTGCATTAAGTCTGTATGATTCTTTAATCAAGCCTATTGCCATGTATGGGTGTGAAATATGGGGTTCTTTCTACTGAGAAAATTCTTCTTAGTTATGCACGACATATACTCGGACTTGGAAAATATTCCACAACTGATGCAGTGAGGGCTGAACTGGGGCTGTTTTAAATAGGAATTTCAGTAATGAAAGCAGTCTTAAAGTACAGACTCCATCTAGAAGAGGGCTGCCCGAACTCCTTGCTTGGCAACGCATACCACCTCTCTAAAAGGCTAGCCAGGAACCGTGCTAGCTCATGGGTAGGACCAGTGAATGAATTAATCAGAATCATCGGGGGGGGGGGGGGGTATGTCCAAATGGAGAACTGTATCAATATAATGAAAGATGAACTGATAATTAGATCGAACAGGTCCCTTGCTCGAACAGATTCAAATAAACTTAGAACATATATGTTACATTTAAATCGAATTTCACTTTTGAAAACTATCTCACAACTGTTAAGAATGGTGAGCATAGAATTGCATTAACCCGCTTAAGGACATCTAATCACAGGCTACATATTGAAACAGGTAGATTTACCCAGCCAAAAACACCAATCGAAAGTAGGGTATGTAGCCTGTGTAACTTAGGTGAGATTGAATATGAAACTCATTTCCTAGTTCAATGTCCCTTCTATCACGATGAATGAATGACTCTCTATGGACATATTTACACATTAAGTATGAATTTTCAAACTTTAAGCTGCAAAGATAAGTTTATCTACTTGCTGACAGCTGATAATTCTGCCATAAGAGAAGTGACAAGTTTTTGCTTCAAAGCTTTCAAAAAATGACCAACGGCATTGACGCACTAAGTGCCAATGTACATGTTACTAGGGTTGGGCGATTTTTCGATATTATCGTCAATATGCCGAATACCGATATCGTCATAATTTCGAAAAATCGTAAATATCGTCAATACCGACAGGACGATATTGCACTTTTAACTGTGAGCATAATATAAATAACTACGTTAGAAATGGCATACTCTTACCTCTATTCGGTCAAGTAATAGTCTTTAAGTAATAATCCAGTCTTTGTCTAAGGTAATAAAAACTTAATAAACTCCAAAATAATCTGTGTTCATTTAATTCATGGTTTGTTTGCGCTAATAAAATGATTTAAAGTACAAAATAATCCTTTGTTGTTCACTTTTCATAATTACATAAATAGATGCCGCCATGTTTTTTCTTGCCTCGTTCTGACTATTAGTCAGTGGGGAATACCATTTGCACTACCCACATTCCATTCTGATGACGTCATTACTACAGGTCAAGCTATTTATCCATTAGTCATTGATCTGCATGGTTAAACATTCTTCTGACAGTGAAAGATTTAAACTTTAAAACTTTTAGGTCGATAGGAAACCACACACACTTAATCCCTTATCAAGACCACGGCTTGGAACGGTGGGTGAGGGGGAAGTTAATCTCTTGCTTTACCGCTATACGTTTTTATGTAACTTTATACAATATATTTAACATTTTTAAACGAATCAGATCAAAATTCATTCCACATATAACATTACAGATTTATTCTAAGTGTGAAACAGCCTTAAAATAAATAATTTAGGCCTAATTATTTCCAGTCTTCGATCTGTTGTGGCAGTTTTGGTTGCAGTGTTAACTGGGTTAATTTCACACATCCCGGCTACGCCTCGCGATCAATGGATAGGACCGCTAAGTAGTGAGTGAATTTGAATAGGTCTACAATGGGGCAAATTAGTATTTAATATTACAGACCAAATAAAATCTGATATAATTGTTTCCAGTCTTCAGGCTGGTTCTCGTTCAAAATCATGCAGTGTTATTTTATTAATTTGCATCGTCTACGCTAGCGGTGGGCATGATAACAGCTGTCGGAATTCTGCAGTGTGAATTCTGATTGGCTCAAGTATGATACGGCGGCCAATCAGATTTCGCTCTGCTGAATTCCTGTCTGCGCAATGAAGTTAATGCGTATTCCTTGCTCAATCTTTTGACAGTTGTCGTGAGGTAAAGATAACACAAAATACAACACAAGAACAGAAGAAAATCCTTTATTTTTCTTATTTGTGATGAATACGGTTAGTTGCATTACATTCGTTGCTTTAAACTGTATATTGAAGGGTGTCAAAGTGTGGAATTTCGTGTATTAAATATGCAGAAATGGCAATCATGGCGATCTCAATTTACGGTTTCAATGCAACAAATTTAATCAAAATAACTTGTAGACACCACCAATTTGAAATGTTATTCTATGTTTACACCCTAACTCCACACCCCACCCAAATGACGATATATCGTGATACCGCGGTATTTTAATGAGATACCGATATCGTCATGCCTTGAGCAATATCGCCCAACCCTACATGTTACTTCAAGATTCAAAATTATTTATTTTCATATAACACATACATTTTACATTTACACAACAGGCAGTCCACCAAAGGCTGAGCCTATACAGCGGTGGACTCCTTACATTTAACATATAATAAACATATAATTCAGTAATAGTTGGATCATGGGTGAAGATAATATAATATTTACATGTATACATTTAAGACAACAGACAATTAACACACACACACGCACGCACACACACACACACACACATGGGAATGGGGAAAACACATGCATATCTTGTTTACAATATTATTTCTTGGTGCAGCATTATTATTATTATTATCATATATAACAATGCGGCCTAATTTGTATCAACATTTCTTGGTGCATTATTATTATTATTATTATTATTATACACAACTGCATCATCACATCAAAAATTACGGATGCATTATTATTATTGCAGTTTGTGTATTTTACATCCTAGTTATCCTGGCAACTGGGTACATACTTGTTTTTGTACTGCCATGGTGGTGACTTCTGCATTCATGTCATTGGTTTGGATTTTTAGCATCTTTCTAAGATTATTTTTTTAATATTTTGTTTAAAAGAGCTTTGTGTAAGAATTTGTGTGCGTATATTTATATATGTGTTGTTCCAGAGTTGTATTGCTTGGTGGGATGGTTTTTGTGTAGCTGTCATTGTTCTGTAATAGGTTTGGTGTAAGTTATTCTTAGTTCGTGTGTTGTGCGAGTGTATATCAGAGTTGTTCCTAAAAAGGTTTGATAATGAGGAGGGTAGATTGCCATTATGGTAGTCCCTTAAGATAGTGTATAGTTGGACAGCTCCAATGTCTTCAAGTTTTAGCATTTTTTCGGTTTTAAAGACATCCTGGCCCTCTGCTGGCTGTGCGAATAATTTGATTGCATGCTTTTGTAGTGATTTTAGATGTGCTAGTTTAGTTTTATGCGTGTTAGTCCATATTACATTGCAATATGTGATATATGGAAGGATCAGTGTACAATATAGTTTTTAGAATATTAGGGGGAAGATATGGCTTAAGTCTGCGCATGATACAGATGTTCTTTGCTACCTTGAATCTCACTATTTCTATATGCTTCTCCCAGGTTACGCTTTTATCCAGATAGACGACGAGAAATTTGACATATTGTGCTTCGTGAATTTCTTGATTATTTACATGCATTTTGGGGAGAGCTATTTGTTTTAAATTCTTAGATTTTGTGAAAAGTATATAGTTAGTTTTATCGATATTCAGAGATAATTTATTCACTTTAAACCACTCTATGAGTTTTTTCATTTCATTATTTACATACTTGTATACAGTGTCTATGTCCTTGTGACTACAAAAGGCATTGGTATCATCCGCAAACAATATTAGTGAGAGGTGATTACTGTGATTACATGCTTTGGGTAGGTCATTCATCTTGAAATTCATTTTTGCAATGACCCATCATGGGTTGGATACAATAAATATTATTATTATTATATTATTATTATTATATGATATATATGATGTACAAATAATGAAATATATGTATCCATCGTATATTACATGTAAACAAAAAGTTCATACACCGGAAACAGTGACAAATAGTTATAATATTTATAATTATAATAATAAGTATGTTGACCGACAAAAGGCCATACAGGCCTCACGATAATCATACGTCGTTCAACGAGTGACGACTCGTTGTGATGATGATGATGATGACCAGTTTTCGCAAAGCATTTTTCACTATAAATGGCATTAAATATGAAACCAAATAAAGAGCCTTTGTTAAAGCAACATACTAACCTACTAATGTTGCTGCTATGAAGTAGCAGATGTCACAACATATGCTTTAGAGTGCACAGTATATCGACAGGATACTTGTCAAATTTTGACAACTTTTGTTTGCAGTTATGGCGTGCCGCTATGCATGACGGGAAATAAAATAATTTAAAAAAAGAATTCTCAACAGAAATTTTATTTATATTTTTCTTTTATTATAGTTTATGATATATACTAAGATTTTTTTGAAATAATCTAAAAAGAATTTATTTTTATTTTAACGATGTATTGTCTCCATAACAACAGTTTGACAGACAGCCTCACTTCATTAATTGTCCAATTTTCAAGATGGCAGGAAAAGTTGACGCAAATAGGCCAAAGGAACCTCCAAATTTTGTGCATCATAATGCTATACTATGTGAAACAATAACAAAAGAACTGAGACACCATAAGCTATATACACAATATAGCGTAAATCCTTTCAAAAAGAGTGCGTATATAATTATCACCAGTTTTCGTAATATTAATTTACTAACTTCATCATTACTTAGGTTTACTTAGGTTGTTTCTGACCGCAGGCTTATGCCTCAATGGTCAGATCTTCTTCATCATCATATTGTGCTCTTTCTGTTCCGGTTTCAATAGGCGCTGTATAGTCATATACTAATGGTTGGTCTCTCCAGTATCTATCTACTTCTAGACAGGCCTTGAATGCATTCACAGACAGAGCTTCAACAACAAATTTAGGTAGCTTATTCCAGATTTTTGGGGCTAGAACTGGAAAACAGTTTCTACGAACGTTAAGTTTTGCCCTCGTCTGAAAGATTTTCTTGTCATGTCCCTTAACATCCTTTCTCTGCACTACCTCTTCTCTAAGTGTTAATATAGATCCTACATCTACGTCATATACACCATGCAGCAGTTTGTATACCTCGATTATATCACCGCGGACTCTGCGGAATCCCAAGGTTAACAGTTTCAGTCTTTTTGGTCTTTCCTCATAGCTGAGTTCCTGTACACCAGGTATCTGTTTGGTTGCTCTTCTCTGTACGTTTTCTATGAGTGTGATGACTGATTTTTTATATGGGCACCATACAGCTGCGGCATAGTCTAGATGGCTCCTTACCATTGCCTTGTATAATGGTACAAAGTTTTTCTCGTTTAGATTGATATAGGCTCTACGAATAATTCCAACCATACTGTTTGCTTTATTCACCTTCTCTGTAATGTGTCTCTCGAAGTTTAGTGATTCATCTATAATCATTCCAATGTCCTTTTCTTCTTTCGATTTCAAAATTTCGTGGTTTTTCCCGTCGGCTATAATATGGTAGTTACTTGCAATCTACATTTGGTCGCCCGAAGCTCATTTGGACACATTTGTCTGGGTGGAAGCGGAGAAGCCAAATGTTTGACCACTCTGCTAGCTCATTTTCATCATCTGTTGCAACGTTGGGGGCCCTAGTAAGTCCTATTGCCGATCTCAACTTAAATACGTATTGTGTATTGTTGTGCATACGCGGATAGTGGATGTACAATTTACATATGTACATAGGTTAGTAATTGATAAAATCAGGTTGGTAGGACGGGTAGAGTCCACTTTACGGGCCACCGATAATGGCGGACAAAGTCATGCATTTCACGAGATAAACAAGATTTGACGAGAATTTAATCGTTGCTAAGGGATTCCCCTGAAATTTAAAGGGGAATTTTCTTATATATTACCTTCTTCTTCTTCTTTTCGTTTGCTGATCATACCGCCAGTCCTGTAAGTGACTATCGACATGATCATAAGCGTTAAGTGCGTGGATCCATGGTTTATTAGAGTGCGCCGTGCGGCCTGGAACCTCCGTCTTCAGCACTTGAGGTTTCTGTCAGGGTTACCTCACCCTTACCTCCTTTAGTCGCCTCTTACGACACGCAGAGGATACGGAAGGTGTATTCTAAGCCCCACCTACAGGGCGAATATATATTACCTTAATTGCAATAGCTGTGATCATGTAATATTAAAGATTCTGTACTTTTATTGATAACATGTTCAGGAATTCCCATGATGTATACGCGTCTAATCAGTTCTAAATGCTTGTCAGGGGGTCTGGGGGGAACCCTCAGGTTAAGAATATTTTGTATTCCTGAAATTAAAATGTTGCCTAGGAAAAGCAATGTTTTGAGTAGGGGCTATCGACCAAGCTCACTAACGGCAACAAGAAGTACGGACCCCTAAAGTGCATGTGTCCCCAGTAATAGGATCTACAAAGTTTTTACTGTGGTTAACGGTGAAATGTTCATATCCGCGATCAGCTAGACAATTATATGGTTACTCTCGTATTTTTATTATTTTACAGTTACTTTTAACAATAAACAACAAAACCGCCTTTTAAGAATGACGTTATACAGTGAATCTAAATTAACGCTATCTAGTGATGCGTCACAGGCGTCAGTGTGACGTCATTAATGCGTCATTGATATTAACCAATCGCGGTACAATAAAAAGGATTCCGTTGACGTCATTACGGAATTCCTAGCAACGGTTGAAATCTCGGTAAATCTCGTCTGTCGCAATATTTTGCGTGATTTTGTCCGCCATTATCGGTGGCCCGTAAAGTGGACTAGTACCGGTAGGCCATGCCCACCTATTCAGGTTGGATGTACAGAGGTATATACAAGATTTACAGATGCTGGTAAGACATTTTCCTCTACCTTGCTTGGGTGCGCTTTAGCTTATATACAAGTGTGCTAAACGTTGGTGAGTCTGGTAGGATGCGCCCACCTGGCCTGGTTGCATGTAATTATATGCAGAGTTGTAGGATACACCCACCTGCCTGGTTGTGTGTACATACGCTATGTATGTAAGTATTAACTGCTGTGAAGTTGGTAGGATCTACCCACCTTGCCTGTTTGGATGTACAATATATACAATATGTACAGTGCAATGCCGTGCGACAGCTGCTGATTGGAATGGTAGGACATACCCACCTACCCCGGTTGCATGTGCATAAGCTTTATCTATATGATACGTAGGATGGCTGTTGAAATGATTGAGGTTGGTAGGACACACCCACCTGGCCTATGTAAATTTTGCTGTGGGCTAGTGGTAAAGGGGTGGCTTGTATGTGGATTGAGTTGGTGTATCTACCTCTTGCTGACACTATAGTTGGGTCTGGCTTCTAAGTACGGCTGGGAGGTCGACTGTGTACACATAGTGAGACCAGAACTTGTCGAGTCTGTTCTTGAAACAATTTAGTGATGGTGCTGTTACAACATTTTCGCTTAGAGAATTCCAGTTATTGACAACCCTGTTACTAAATGTGTGTGCACATAGTGACTGGTTTGAATGGTGTTTCTTTAGCTTCTAGCTGTGGCCATGTGGTTTGGTTGACGTTTCTAGTTCCAGACCCTGTATGTCCATGGTATATTTATTGTGAAGGAACTTGTATGTTTCAATCATGTCACCACGGATACGTCTTTATGGGAGTGTCAGGAGTTTTAGAATGCGGTGCATTTCCTCATATGCCTTATCATACAGTCCTGAACTTGCTGGCCCGTCTCTGGACATTTTCTATATGGGTTATGGCCGTCTGGAGCCGTGGACTCCATATTGTGTTGGCATATTCAAGCAATGGTCTCACTCTTGACTTAAAAAGTAGTCTGACGATTTCACCATCAAGGTAGCGGAAGGAGGGTCTGATTGTCCCGACTACTTGGTTAGCTTTGTTGACTGTCATCTGGACATGCTTATGGAATGTTAACTTGTCATCGAATTGGACTCCTAGGTCTTTTTATGTGTAATTAGGGTTGCCAGTTCCAATCCGCATTACTTTGCATTTCTGGGGGCTGAATTTTAAAAGCCAACATTCTGACCATAATTGTGGACTGTCTATATCGTTTTGGAGTACACTGCAGTCCTCTGCTGATACAATTTCGCCGTAGAGTTCGGTTTCTCCTTCGATCAATACTCACCATTCTGTTACTTCTGATATACAGCTGGCCCTGACAGCGGCTCTAGGATTATAGACTTAGAAAGCTTTACCGACTCCTGGGAACCGGGTACCCGGCTCCCCACTGCCGAGTACCCGTTTACCATAGAGCTCATTCTTGTTTGCATAGCAACAAGTGCAATACATGCTTTTCGCATTAAGGATTTTAGTGTTTTTTAAAAGAATCTAAGTCTTTAATCAGTGATAGTTTGTGTGTTCTGAAAGGATAACTAAGGACTATGGAGAATACCGCCCAAGACAACCAGGTTGTATTGTTCTTTATATCCATAGTTAAAAGACTTAGGTCTCTAAATTTCGTTGTGTCGCATGTTCCAATTTCTAACCCCATAGAATCTGGGACGTGTGCTAGCAACGATATATGCCAGACGATCGCCTTCTTTAAACCCCAACAGGCGATCGGCAGATATGAAAATAGGTGTTTGCTACAGTATTTCTAACACGAATATCGGCTGACGTCGTTCTCCGTAGAATCCGAGCGGGTGACGTCACACCCGGTCGCTCGGATGTTTATGTGAAGAAAATTTTTTTCATTAATTCGCGCATCTTGTTCTGGGTGCTGCGTACTAAAAAATGGTACCGGAAACTTTAGAATGATCAAGTTTACGTGCGATCACGATCGGTTTGCAATGATCGGTGGTTTCAAAATTCTTGAGTAGATGCGTGGTCTGCGGTTTTACCGTGTGAGACAGCAGTTGTTATACATTTTGTTGTTTTCTTCACATATCGTGCTGCGTTCGTTAGGAGTATAATTTATATTGATTAGTAAATATACCCTGAATGCTATGCGATATGATTCCTGGAGCCGTTACACATCCTGTAGGATCTATTATGGGTGTGTTGTGCCCGCTGCGTTCTTGTCGTCATAATCAATGCGATCGTTGTTGTAACGTGGCGGGGTGGGGTGCGGGAGGTTACGGTTAATTTATGAGTCAAAATATTTGAAAATTAATTGTCTGCCTTCCATCCGTGTCTCGTTCCGCTTGTTTATTGTAGGTTTGTGCTTATTTTATAGGCCAAGCCAGCCCCGCCATCATGTGACGACTGCCATAAGTTTGTCCGTGTAATGTTCAAGGACCATGTCTGTTTTAGGTGTGCCCTGTGTAATATAGATCATAGGTGTAATGTTTGTGCAGTGTGGTCCGTCGAAACGATGGTTAAGTTCCTTGCCCAGAAGGACTTGGCTGGGTCTGACGCGGGGTCAGGCGGTCCAAGAGGAAATCGTGGAGCGCCCGGTTCGGCCGGTGGGGGTGCTCCACGTCCCCAGCTGGAGGTGGCGGAGATGGCACCGCCGGCGTGGTTTGCTCCGGCTATGCAGGGTTTTCTGCATAGCGTTCTGCCCATGCTGGTGTCGTCCCTGCTACCAAAGGTTGGGGGGCAGTTTCTCCCCATGCCTGGTACGGATCCTGTCTTCGGACAGGATTCTGGACTGGTTACCGAGGGGGCCGTCTCGTACGGCCCCCTGGCGGGTCCGTCTGGCTTCGGCCAGACGGGTTCTGTCTCTCTGCGGCCACCTCCGGGTGGTCCAGTAGCGGTGGCCGGTCCGTCAGGTGTGGGAGCCGTCCGCCATGAGCGCTGTCAATCACTCCTATCGTCTACTTCAGTCGGTGTGGGCTGAAGCGGGGGCAGGCCACCCTGTGCCACCTGTGGCGCTATCGTGCGTTAATGACGGCTTGGTGCTGTCAATGGACGCATTGGCAAGGGTGCAAGCGCGTGTGACGAAGTCCAGAAGGCAAATGGTCATTGACCATATGCGTCCGGCTACGGCAGTCAGGGAGCGTCTTCTTGGGACGCCCCTGACAGGGCCTAGCATCTTTGGTGGCCAAGCGCGGGCCATCTTAGAGGACACCGCCAGTATTGCGCAGAATCGGTTAGCGGTAAATCTCCAGCTAGAGCTGGTGCGGCAAGCGCACGCACTAGGGGCTGTGGGCAAGCCGCTAACCGGACAGCCTTCAAAGAAACAGAAAAAGCATAAGGGCAAGGCGAAAGCCAGGCCTATTGCGACGTCTGTTTCGGCTGGGTTCTCGGAGCCGCCGCCGGCGAAGAAACCCAGGAAGGCTGTAGAGGCGCCTACCCTCCCCAATGTTGCTCCTGACCGCCCTAGAGGTGGTAAGGGCAAGGGTAAGGGTAAGGCCTCAAAGGGCGGACAGAAGGGGCCGAAGCGTACCTGAGGGTACGCAAGCTCCCTTCATATCCGCCTGGACCGCACCTGTGCGACAGGAACAGCGGTGCCAGTTATACCCGTCGTACCTAGAACGAAATGGTTCTCACTCTCTCTCGTTAAGAAAGGGGGGGGGGCGGACTGCGAGCCGGACAACCCCGTTAGACGTCGAGGCGTCTATGGTGGGTGGAAGGCTCATGCGTTTCGTGGAGGTTTGGCGAGGTGTGACGTCAGACAGTCTGGTCCTGGGATGGTTATCCCAGGGTTACATGCCGGAGTGGTGGGACTTTCCGCCACAAAATCTGTCTTTGGCACCAGTCTGGACACCCGTACCAAGGGAGCCAGACAAGTTAGAAGCCGTTCAAAAGGAAGTGTCGGGTTTGCTTCTGAAGGGAGCAATAAAACCAGCAAACCGGAACACTCCAGGCTTCTATTCAAACATGTTCCTTGTCCCCAAGAGCACGGGGGGATGGAGACCCATACTCAATCTCAGGCCATTAAATTGGTTTATCCATACGCCTCGGTTCCAGATGGAAACACCGAGGTCGGTAATGGCGGGATTGAGGAAAGGAATGTGGTGTGTATCGATCGATCTGAAAGATGCATATTTCCACATTCCGATCAATCGGAGTTGGCACAGGTTTCTGAGATTTGCGTTTCAGAATCAAGTATGGGAGTTTACAGTTCTCCCGTTTGGCCTGTCGACAGCTCTAAGGGTTTTCACAAGAGTGGTCCTTGCGGTGACAGCGTTTCTCAGAAAAGAGAACGTGGCGCTACACACCTACATAGACGACTGGCTGCTCAGGGCAGACCTGGCAGCCAGGTTGAACGTGGATACTGCTCTGACTCTGAAGTTACTTTCAGATCTAGGCTGGATAGTCAACGAGGAGAAATCCGAGTTGACACCCACTCAACATTTCGTTTATTTGGGGATGCGATTCGACCTCGAGGAGGGCAGGGTTTACCCGTCAGAGCCCAGAGTGGTGTCTCTGTTAGCCATCCTCGGGAGTTTTCGAGTGGGAAACCACATTCAGGCAAGGCGGTTCCTTCAGATGCTGGGCATGATGGTCTCCATGGAGCAGGTTATCCCGTACGCTGCTCTAATGCGAAGACCTATCCAGTTGTATCTGATGTCTCTGTGGAAACAGAGAACAGAACCCCTGTCAAAACTGGTGCCAGTTTTGGAGCCGATAATATCGCATCTTCTATGGTGGAAACAGCGTCAGAATCTCCTAATAGGGGTTTCGCTGCACCTACCCCACCCCCAGCTGTCCGTTTACACGGATGCATCGCTGGAAGGGTGGGGTGCCTGCCTGGGAGAACACCAGGTCTCGGGCACATGGACTCTCCCGGAGAGTCAGCTGCATATCAATCTGTTGGAAATGATGGCAGTGGAACTGGCGTTGGAAGAGTTCCTTCCGATGATCAGGGGCAAGGTGATATTGATACGGTCGGACAATTCGACAGTAGTATCATATATAAATCGCCAAGGAGGGACCAGGTCGCCCACCCTGTGCATCAGGGTGTGGCACTTGATTCAATGGTGCAGGAATTACTCGGTTGTTTTGAAAGCAGCTCATATTCCTGGCCGATTGAACATTCTGGCGGATGCTTTGTCTCGCAGACAGAGAATCCTGCCAACAGAATGGTCCCTCAACCCTGCAGTTCTACGACGGATCTTCGAGCATTGGGGCAAACCCAACGTGGACTTGTTCGCCACAAAGGAAAATGCTCAAATCATGACATATGTCTCGCCGATTCCAGATCCAAATGCCGTCGATACAGACGCTCTGGCGATAAGCTGGAGAGGGATGCACGCTTACGCGTATCCACCCACCATTCTTCTACCGAAGGTATTGGTGAAGGTCAGGGAGGAACCGTGTCTGGTCCTGCTAATAGCGCCGTATTGGCCGAGCAGGGCGTGGTTCACGGATCTTCTAGATCTGCTGGTGGAAAATCCTGTGCAGTTGCCCGAGATTCCGAACATAATCTCCCAGGCCAAGGGACGCTTCCTACACGAGCGTCCCGAAATGTTCAAATTGACTGCGTGGATGTTGTTAAACAACGTTCCACGTCGGAAGGCTTTTCTCGACAGGCTGCTGATTTCATCGCGGCTGCGAGAAGGAGGTCAACCTTCAAGTCATATAACAACAAGGTTAACAGATTTGCAGACTGGTGTGAAGAAAAGGGTATTGATACCTTTCAATCCACTATTCAGCAAATAGCAGACTTTCTCTGTGAGTTGTTCTTTACAGGACTAGCTCCCGTCACAATTGCTGGATACAAGTCAGCTTTGGCATCAGTTATCCTTGTCTAGCCAACAGGGATAGTCCAGAGGTGGCCCAGTTAAACGTGATGTTGAAGGGAATGAGCAATCTCCGACCGAGACAACCGGTAGTCATTCCAGCCTGGAGTCTATCTTTAGTGCTTAATGTACTGGCCAAGCACCCATTCGAACCGTTGCGTCGGCTAGTCTAAAGCATTTGACTCTAAAGGCGGTCTTTCTATTGGCAGCTTCCTCAGCTAGAAGGCGCAGTGAGATCCATGCGCTTTCGGCAGAGAGGAACCGATTTATTGTTTCTGGAGAAGGTCTGCGTCTTCTGCCAAGAGCAGAATTTATGTCAAAGAACCAATCTTTGAGATATCCCGGCAAACCGATCATTATACCGAAGTTAACCAGGTTTGATCGTGATGCCAGTGTCTGGTGCCCGGTCCGTGCTTTGACTAAGTACAAGAAACGGACTGACTTGTTACGGTCGAACGATAGACATCTGTGGATCTGCCATAAAAAGCCTTATGGCGCCGCATCCATGGATACTATCTCTCGTTGGGTGGTCGAATGCATTCAGACTACCCATGAGATGGCGACTGGGCACCAGGTGCAGGGCGTAAGGGCACACGATGTTAGAGGAATAGCCGCCTCGACCGCCCTTTACAATGGTGTTCCGTTAGAGGACATCATGGCCGTTGCACAATGGCACTGTGAGTCCTCATTTACGGATTACTATATGAGGGATGTGTCAGACTCAGCCAATCCACTCGCTTTAGCTGTTTTGAAACGATAGTTAGTGACCACACTGCTTTTCCCCTTTTTTCACTTTGGTAAGAAAAGAACCTAAAGCAGGCATGGTCAAGCGAGAGGATGTCAACCAGATTGTGTCACTGATGGCCGAACCAGTGTATGGTTGTAGGCGGTACGTCTGAAGTCCTGTTATCATAAGGTAATTCAACAAGTGAGAGTTTTTTGTATTATGTATATGTATCATGTTCATTCATCTTATATATTCATGCTCATTCCCAGGCTAATACAAGCGATATGCAGGGAGTAGTTAACCCTCTTGGCATATTGGTGTTTCAGGTGAGATACATGTTCGTTAGTTCTCTCCCTTTTCTTAGGAGGAAAAAGGGGGGGGGGGGCTGTGACGCGAATGTGATTCGGTTCCGTGAACTTGACGGTCCTTTTAGGTCTCCGTTAGTCAAGTTTTTGAAGTCTAAAATCTTTCTCCAAGGGGCAAAATTAGCATGTATGGCTTGCCCCTTCCCACCAGTTTACTGATCAAATCTGGTGTATATCAGAAGTAACAGAATGGTGAGTATTGATCGAAGGAGAATGCAGGAATGTCAATTTCCCCTTTCTCCGAGATCTAACAATACTCACCATTCTGTTACGGACCCAGCCTCCCAGCCCCACGGAGGCAAGCCATAGTTTTCTCTTGTTTGGTGGCTATGCAAACAATATGAGCTCTATGGTAAACGGGTACTCGGCAGTGGGGAGCCGGGTACCCGGTTCCCAGGAGTCGGTAAAGCTTTCTAAGTCTATAATCCTAGAGCCGCTGTCAGGGCCAGCTGTATATCAGAAGTAACAGAATGGTGAGTATTGTTAGATCTCGGAGAAAGGGAAATTGACATTTCCTGCAATCGTCGGCAAATAGCTTTATGAAGCTATGGGCTACATCTGGTAGATCATTAATATAGATCAAGAACAGAATAGGGCCTGAAACACTGCCTTTGGGGACTCCACTAATGACATCGGCCCATGGGGAATATGCTCCATTTACGCAGACTTGCTGGTGTCTATGTGAGAGGAAGGCTAAGATCCAGTTGGAGACCATCCCTGAGATCCGTAGCTATAGAGCTTGGTAAGGAGTCTTTTGTGTGGAACGGTGTCGAATGCCTTTTGGAAATCAAAGTAGATAGCATCCATGCAGGATTGTTTGTCTAGTAGTTCGGTCCACGTTTCTATTACAGTTAGTAGTTGTCTGGTGCATGAGCATCCGGACCGGAATCCATGTTGTTGATCTGAGAATAGATTATTTGTGGTCATTTGATCAACTATACTGTCTCTAACTGTGGATTCCATCACTTTGCTGCAAATTGAAGTTAGGCTGATGGGTCTGTAATTACCGGCTGATCGCTTACTCCCTTTTTATGCTCCCCGAAAAAAATTTCACGGGAGCATATAGTCACTGCTTTGTCCATCCGTTCATCCGTCCATTCACCATATATAAGTTTGTCCGGGGCATAGTTTCAAGACTTTTTCACATATGGTCACCAAACTTGGTATGTGGATGCATCTTAGGGAGAAGGTGTGCGGAGTATGAAAAGTAGGTCAAAAGTAAGTCATGCTGATCTACTTTTCATGGCCGACTGAATATCACAGAAATTTTTTGTCCGTGCCATAGTTTCAAGACTTTTGCACATGTGCTCACCAAACGTAGTATGTGGATGCATCTTAGGGAGAAGGTGTGCAGAGTATCAAAAACAGGTCAAACATAGGTCATGTTGACCTACTTTCCATGGTCGATTGAATATCACAGAAAATGTTTGTCCGGGCTATAGTTTCAAGAACACACGTGTCATG
>CM067369.1:115034972-115080623 GCA_034401795.1 Chaetoderma sp. LZ-2023a
ACGACACGACGATGTTGGAATTCCCATGATGTATACGCGTCTAATCAGTTCTAAATGCTTGTCAGGGGGTCTGGGGGGAACCCTCAGGTTAAGAATATTTTGTATTCCTGAAATTAAAATGTTGCCTAGGAAAAGCAATGTTTTGAGTAGGGGCTATCGACCAAGCTCACTAACGGCAACAAGAAGTACGGACCCCTAAAGTGCATGTGTCCCCAGTAATAGGATCTACAAAGTTTTTACTGTGGTTAACGGTGAAATGTTCATATCCGCGATCAGCTAGACAATTATATGGTTACTCTCGTATTTTTATTATTTTACAGTTACTTTTAACAATAAACAACAAAACCGCCTTTTAAGAATGACGTTATACAGTGAATCTAAATTAACGCTATCTAGTGATGCGTCACAGGCGTCAGTGTGACGTCATTAATGCGTCATTGATATTAACCAATCGCGGTACAATAAAAAGGATTCCGTTGACGTCATTACGGAATTCCTAGCAACGGTTGAAATCTCGGTAAATCTCGTCTGTCGCAATATTTTGCGTGATTTTGTCCGCCATTATCGGTGGCCCGTAAAGTGGACTAGTACCGGTAGGCCATGCCCACCTATTCAGGTTGGATGTACAGAGGTATATACAAGATTTACAGATGCTGGTAAGACATTTTCCTCTACCTTGCTTGGGTGCGCTTTAGCTTATATACAAGTGTGCTAAACATTGGTGAGTCTGGTAGGATGCGCCCACCTGGCCTGGTTGCATGTAATTATATGCAGAGTTGTAGGATACACCCACCTGCCTGGTTGTGTGTACATACGCTATGTATGTAAGTATTAACTGCTGTGAAGTTGGTAGGATCTACCCACCTTGCCTGTTTGGATGTACAATATATACAATATGTACAGTGCAATGCCGTGCGACAGCTGCTGATTGGAATGGTAGGACATACCCACCTACCCCGGTTGCATGTGCATAAGCTTTATCTATATGATACATAGGATGGCTGTTGAAATGATTGAGGTTGGTAGGACACACCCACCTGGCCTATGTAAATTTTGCTGTGGGCTAGTGGTAAAGGGGTGGCTTGTATGTGGATTGAGTTGGTGTATCTACCTCTTGCTGACACTATAGTTGGGTCTGGCTTCTAAGTACGGCTGGGAGGTCGACTGTGTACACATAGTGAGACCAGAACTTGTCGAGTCTGTTCTTGAAACAATTTAGTGATGGTGCTGTTACAACATTTTCGCTTAGAGAATTCCAGTTATTGACAACCCTGTTACTAAATGTGTGTGCACATAGTGACTGGTTTGAATGGTGTTTCTTTAGCTTCTAGCTGTGGCCATGTGTTTTGGTTGACGTTTCTAGTTCCAGACCCTGTATGTCCATGGTATATTTATTGTGAAGGAACTTGTATGTTTCAATCATGTCACCACGGATACGTCTATATGGGAGTGTCAGGAGTTTTAGAATGCGGTGCATTTCCTCATATGCCTTATCATACAGTCCTGAACTTGCTGGCCCGTCTCTGGACATTTCCTCCCCCCCTATATGGGTTATGGCCGTCTGGAGCCGTGGACTCCATATTGTGTTGGCATATTCAAGCAATGGTCTCACTCTTGACTTAAAAAGTAGTCTGACGATTTCACCATCAAGGTAGCGGAAGGAGGGTCTGATTGTCCCGACTACTTGGTTAGCTTTGTTGACTGTCATCTGGACATGCTTATGGAATGTTAACTTGTCATCGAATTGGACTCCTAGGTCTTTTTATGTGTAATCAGGGTTGCCAGTTCCAATCCGCATTACTTTGCATTTCTGGGGGCTGAATTTTAAAAGCCAACATTCTGACCATAATTGTGGACTGTCTATATCGTTTTGGAGTACACTGCAGTCCTCTGCTGATACAATTTCGCCGTAGAGTTCGGTTTCTCCTTCGATCAATACTCACCATTCTGTTACTTCTGATATACAGCTGGCCCTGACAGCGGCTCTAGGATTATAGACTTAGAAAGCTTTACCGACTCCTGGGAACCGGGTACCCGGCTCCCCACTGCCGAGTACCCGTTTACCATAGAGCTCATTCTTGTTTGCATAGCAACAAGTGCAATACATGCTTTTCGCATTAAGGATTTTAGTGTTTTTTAAAAGAATCTAAGTCTTTAATCAGTGATAGTTTGTGTGTTCTGAAAGGATAACTAAGGACTATGGAGAATACCGCCCAAGACAACCAGGTTGTATTGTTCTTTATATCCATAGTTAAAAGACTTAGGTCTCTAAATTTCGTTGTGTCGCATGTTCCAATTTCTAACCCCATAGAATCTGGGACGTGTGCTAGCAACGATATATGCCAGACGATCGCCTTCTTTAAACCCCAACAGGCGATCGGCAGATATGAAAATAGGTGTTTGCTACAGTATTTCTAACACGAATATCGGCTGACGTCGTTCTCCGTAGAATCCGAGCGGGTGACGTCACACCCGGTCGCTCGGATGTTTATGTGAAGAAAATTTTTTTCATTAATTCGCGCATCTTGTTCTGGGTGCTGCGTACTAAAAAATGGTACCGGAAACTTTAGAATGATCAAGTTTACGTGCGATCACGATCGGTTTGCAATGATCGGTGGTTTCAAAATTCTTGAGTAGATGCGTGGTCTGCGGTTTTACCGTGTGAGACAGCAGTTGTTATACATTTTGTTGTTTTCTTCACATATCGTGCTGCGTTCGTTAGGAGTATAATTTATATTGATTAGTAAATATACCCTGAATGCTATGCGATATGATTCCTGGAGCCGTTACACATCCTGTAGGATCTATTATGGGTGTGTTGTGCCCGCTGCGTTCTTGTCGTCATAATCAATGCGATCGTTGTTGTAACGTGGCGGGGTGGGGTGCGGGAGGTTACGGTTAATTTATGAGTCAAAATATTTGAAAATTAATTGTCTGCCTTCCATCCGTGTCTCGTTCCGCTTGTTTATTGTAGGTTTGTGCTTATTTTATAGGCCAAGCCAGCCCCGCCATCATGTGACGACTGCCATAAGTTTGTCCGTGTAATGTTCAAGGACCATGTCTGTTTTAGGTGTGCCCTGTGTAATATAGATCATAGGTGTAATGTTTGTGCAGTGTGGTCCGTCGAAACGATGGTTAAGTTCCTTGCCCAGAAGGACTTGGCTGGGTCTGACGCGGGGTCAGGCGGTCCAAGAGGAAATCGTGGAGCGCCCGGTTCGGCCGGTGGGGGTGCTCCACGTCCCCAGCTGGAGGTGGCGGAGATGGCACCGCCGGCGTGGTTTGCTCCGGCTATGCAGGGTTTTCTGCATAGCGTTCTGCCCATGCTGGTGTCGTCCCTGCTACCAAAGGTTGGGGGGCAGTTTCTCCCCATGCCTGGTACGGATCCTGTCTTCGGACAGGATTCTGGACTGGTTACCGAGGGGGCCGTCTCGTACGGCCCCCTGGCGGGTCCGTCTGGCTTCGGCCAGACGGGTTCTGTCTCTCTGCGGCCACCTCCGGGTGGTCCAGTAGCGGTGGCCGGTCCGTCAGGTGTGGGAGCCGTCCGCCATGAGCGCTGTCAATCACTCCTATCGTCTACTTCAGTCGGTGTGGGCTGAAGCGGGGGCAGGCCACCCTGTGCCACCTGTGGCGCTATCGTGCGTTAATGACGGCTTGGTGCTGTCAATGGACGCATTGGCAAGGGTGCAAGCGCGTGTGACGAAGTCCAGAAGGCAAATGGTCATTGACCATATGCGTCCGGCTACGGCAGTCAGGGAGCGTCTTCTTGGGACGCCCCTGACAGGGCCTAGCATCTTTGGTGGCCAAGCGCGGGCCATCTTAGAGGACACCGCCAGTATTGCGCAGAATCGGTTAGCGGTAAATCTCCAGCTAGAGCTGGTGCGGCAAGCGCACGCACTAGGGGCTGTGGGCAAGCCGCTAACCGGACAGCCTTCAAAGAAACAGAAAAAGCATAAGGGCAAGGCGAAAGCCAGGCCTATTGCGACGTCTGTTTCGGCTGGGTTCTCGGAGCCGCCGCCGGCGAAGAAACCCAGGAAGGCTGTAGAGGCGCCTACCCTCCCCAATGTTGCTCCTGACCGCCCTAGAGGTGGTAAGGGCAAGGGTAAGGGTAAGGCCTCAAAGGGCGGACAGAAGGGGCCGAAGCGTACCTGAGGGTACGCAAGCTCCCTTCATATCCGCCTGGACCGCACCTGTGCGACAGGAACAGCGGTGCCAGTTATACCCGTCGTACCTAGAACGAAATGGTTCTCACTCTCTCTCGTTAAGAAAGGGGGGGGGGCGGACTGCGAGCCGGACAACCCCGTTAGACGTCGAGGCGTCTATGGTGGGTGGAAGGCTCATGCGTTTCGTGGAGGTTTGGCGAGGTGTGACGTCAGACAGTCTGGTCCTGGGATGGTTATCCCAGGGTTACATGCCGGAGTGGTGGGACTTTCCGCCACAAAATCTGTCTTTGGCACCAGTCTGGACACCCGTACCAAGGGAGCCAGACAAGTTAGAAGCCGTTCAAAAGGAAGTGTCGGGTTTGCTTCTGAAGGGAGCAATAAAACCAGCAAACCGGAACACTCCAGGCTTCTATTCAAACATGTTCCTTGTCCCCAAGAGCACGGGGGGATGGAGACCCATACTCAATCTCAGGCCATTAAATTGGTTTATCCATACGCCTCGGTTCCAGATGGAAACACCGAGGTCGGTAATGGCGGGATTGAGGAAAGGAATGTGGTGTGTATCGATCGATCTGAAAGATGCATATTTCCACATTCCGATCAATCGGAGTTGGCACAGGTTTCTGAGATTTGCGTTTCAGAATCAAGTATGGGAGTTTACAGTTCTCCCGTTTGGCCTGTCGACAGCTCTAAGGGTTTTCACAAGAGTGGTCCTTGCGGTGACAGCGTTTCTCAGAAAAGAGAACGTGGCGCTACACACCTACATAGACGACTGGCTGCTCAGGGCAGACCTGGCAGCCAGGTTGAACGTGGATACTGCTCTGACTCTGAAGTTACTTTCAGATCTAGGCTGGATAGTCAACGAGGAGAAATCCGAGTTGACACCCACTCAACATTTCGTTTATTTGGGGATGCGATTCGACCTCGAGGAGGGCAGGGTTTACCCGTCAGAGCCCAGAGTGGTGTCTCTGTTAGCCATCCTCGGGAGTTTTCGAGTGGGAAACCACATTCAGGCAAGGCGGTTCCTTCAGATGCTGGGCATGATGGTCTCCATGGAGCAGGTTATCCCGTACGCTGCTCTAATGCGAAGACCTATCCAGTTGTATCTGATGTCTCTGTGGAAACAGAGAACAGAACCCCTGTCAAAACTGGTGCCAGTTTTGGAGCCGATAATATCGCATCTTCTATGGTGGAAACAGCGTCAGAATCTCCTAATAGGGGTTTCGCTGCACCTACCCCACCCCCAGCTGTCCGTTTACACGGATGCATCGCTGGAAGGGTGGGGTGCCTGCCTGGGAGAACACCAGGTCTCGGGCACATGGACTCTCCCGGAGAGTCAGCTGCATATCAATCTGTTGGAAATGATGGCAGTGGAACTGGCGTTGGAAGAGTTCCTTCCGATGATCAGGGGCAAGGTGATATTGATACGGTCGGACAATTCGACAGTAGTATCATATATAAATCGCCAAGGAGGGACCAGGTCGCCCACCCTGTGCATCAGGGTGTGGCACTTGATTCAATGGTGCAGGAATTACTCGGTTGTTTTGAAAGCAGCTCATATTCCTGGCCGATTGAACATTCTGGCGGATGCTTTGTCTCGCAGACAGAGAATCCTGCCAACAGAATGGTCCCTCAACCCTGCAGTTCTACGACGGATCTTCGAGCATTGGGGCAAACCCAACGTGGACTTGTTCGCCACAAAGGAAAATGCTCAAATCATGACATATGTCTCGCCGATTCCAGATCCAAATGCCGTCGATACAGACGCTCTGGCGATAAGCTGGAGAGGGATGCACGCTTACGCGTATCCACCCACCATTCTTCTACCGAAGGTATTGGTGAAGGTCAGGGAGGAACCGTGTCTGGTCCTGCTAATAGCGCCGTATTGGCCGAGCAGGGCGTGGTTCACGGATCTTCTAGATCTGCTGGTGGAAAATCCTGTGCAGTTGCCCGAGATTCCGAACATAATCTCCCAGGCCAAGGGACGCTTCCTACACGAGCGTCCCGAAATGTTCAAATTGACTGCGTGGATGTTGTTAAACAACGTTCCACGTCGGAAGGCTTTTCTCGACAGGCTGCTGATTTCATCGCGGCTGCGAGAAGGAGGTCAACCTTCAAGTCATATAACAACAAGGTTAACAGATTTGCAGACTGGTGTGAAGAAAAGGGTATTGATACCTTTCAATCCACTATTCAGCAAATAGCAGACTTTCTCTGTGAGTTGTTCTTTACAGGACTAGCTCCCGTCACAATTGCTGGATACAAGTCAGCTTTGGCATCAGTTATCCCTTGTCTAGCCAACAGGGATAGTCCAGAGGTGGCCCAGTTAAACGTGATGTTGAAGGGAATGAGCAATCTCCGACCGAGACAACCGGTAGTCATTCCAGCCTGGAGTCTATCTTTAGTGCTTAATGTACTGGCCAAGCACCCATTCGAACCGTTGCGTTCGGCTAGTCTAAAGCATTTGACTCTAAAGGCGGTCTTTCTATTGGCAGCTTCCTCAGCTAGAAGGCGCAGTGAGATCCATGCGCTTTCGGCAGAGAGGAACCGATTTATTGTTTCTGGAGAAGGTCTGCGTCTTCTGCCAAGAGCAGAATTTATGTCAAAGAACCAATCTTTGAGATATCCCGGCAAACCGATCATTATACCGAAGTTAACCAGGTTTGATCGTGATGCCAGTGTCTGGTGCCCGGTCCGTGCTTTGACTAAGTACAAGAAACGGACTGACTTGTTACGGTCGAACGATAGACATCTGTGGATCTGCCATAAAAAGCCTTATGGCGCCGCATCCATGGATACTATCTCTCGTTGGGTGGTCGAATGCATTCAGACTACCCATGAGATGGCGACTGGGCACCAGGTGCAGGGCGTAAGGGCACACGATGTTAGAGGAATAGCCGCCTCGACCGCCCTTTACAATGGTGTTCCGTTAGAGGACATCATGGCCGTTGCACAATGGCACTGTGAGTCCTCATTTACGGATTACTATATGAGGGATGTGTCAGACTCAGCCAATCCACTCGCTTTAGCTGTTTTGAAACGATAGTTAGTGACCACACTGCTTTTCCCCTTTTTTCACTTTGGTAAGAAAAGAACCTAAAGCAGGCATGGTCAAGCGAGAGGATGTCAACCAGATTGTGTCACTGATGGCCGAACCAGTGTATGGTTGTAGGCGGTACGTCTGAAGTCCTGTTATCATAAGGTAATTCAACAAGTGAGAGTTTTTTGTATTATGTATATGTATCATGTTCATTCATCTTATATATTCATGCTCATTCCCAGGCTAATACAAGCGATATGCAGGGAGTAGTTAACCCTCTTGGCATATTGGTGTTTCAGGTGAGATACATGTTCGTTAGTTCTCTCCCTTTTCTTAGGAGGAAAAAGGGGGGGGGGGGCTGTGACGCGAATGTGATTCGGTTCCGTGAACTTGACGGTCCTTTTAGGTCTCCGTTAGTCAAGTTTTGAAGTCTAAAATCTTTCTCCAAGGGGCAAAATTAGCATGTATGGCTTGCCCCTTCCCACCAGTTTACTGATCAAATCTGGTGTATATCAGAAGTAACAGAATGGTGAGTATTGATCGAAGGAGAATGCAGGAAATGTCAATTTCCCTTTCTCCGAGATCTAACAATACTCACCATTCTGTTACGGACCCAGCCTCCCAGCCCCACGGAGGCAAGCCATAGTTTTCTCTTGTTTGGTGGCTATGCAAACAATATGAGCTCTATGGTAAACGGGTACTCGGCAGTGGGGAGCCGGGTACCCGGTTCCCAGGAGTCGGTAAAGCTTTCTAAGTCTATAATCCTAGAGCCGCTGTCAGGGCCAGCTGTATATCAGAAGTAACAGAATGGTGAGTATTGTTAGATCTCGGAGAAAGGGAAATTGACATTTCCTGCAATCGTCGGCAAATAGCTTTATGAAGCTATGGGCTACATCTGGTAGATCATTAATATAGATCAAGAACAGAATAGGGCCTGAAACACTGCCTTTGGGGACTCCACTAATGACATCGGCCCATGGGGAATATGCTCCATTTACGCAGACTTGCTGGTGTCTATGTGAGAGGAAGGCTAAGATCCAGTTGGAGACCATCCCTGAGATTCCGTAGCTATAGAGCTTGGTAAGGAGTCTTTTGTGTGGAACGGTGTCGAATGCCTTTTGGAAATCAAAGTAGATAGCATCCATGCAGGATTGTTTGTCTAGTAGTTCGGTCCACGTTTCTATTACAGTTAGTAGTTGTCTGGTGCATGAGCATCCGGACCGGAATCCATGTTGTTGATCTGAGAATAGATTATTTGTGGTCATTTGATCAACTATACTGTCTCTAACTGTGGATTCCATCACTTTGCTGCAAATTGAAGTTAGGCTGATGGGTCTGTAATTACCGGCTGATCGCTTACTCCCTTTTTATGCTCCCCGAAAAAAATTTCACGGGAGCATATAGTCACTGCTTTGTCCATCCGTTCATCCGTCCATTCACCATATATAAGTTTGTCCGGGGCATAGTTTCAAGACTTTTTCACATATGGTCACCAAACTTGGTATGTGGATGCATCTTAGGGAGAAGGTGTGCGGAGTATGAAAAGTAGGTCAAAAGTAAGTCATGCTGATCTACTTTTCATGGCCGACTGAATATCACAGAAATTTTTTGTCCGTGCCATAGTTTCAAGACTTTTGCACATGTGCTCACCAAACGTAGTATGTGGATGCATCTTAGGGAGAAGGTGTGCAGAGTATCAAAAACAGGTCAAACATAGGTCATGTTGACCTACTTTCCATGGTCGATTGAATATCACAGAAAATGTTTGTCCGGGCTATAGTTTCAAGACTTTTTCACATATGGTCACCAAACTTGGTGTGTGGATACATCTTAGGGAGGTGTGTGCAGTCTGAAAAGAAGGTCACACTGACCTACTTTTCATGGTCGACTGAATATCACAGAAAATGTTTGTCTGGGCCATAGTTTCAAGACTTTTTCATATATGGTCACCAAATTTGGTATGTGGATGCATCTTAGGGAGGTCATGCTGACCTACTTTTCATGGTCGACTGAATATCACAGAAAATGTTTCTCCGGGCCATAGTTTCAAGATTTTCACATCTACTCACCAAACTTGGTATTGACTACCGTATTTCGCTTAATAGTAGCCTATGATCTAATAGAAGCCCACCCCCTAAATTTGACATTTGAGCTCCAATGATTTCTTAGCAGTTTCAAAATGGCAAAACTCTGTATTAGAAGCCCACCCCCTAACTCAGCAGACTGTATAGATAAATTTTTCTTAAGAGCAAATTTGTAAGAATAGCGTGTATAATAATAACAATCACCTCATAGGGTGTGTCTACTTCAGAACGATCTCTGCCCTGATATATTCCCAGCCCCTCTAGAAGTCAATACAGGCCTCGGATTTGTAAATCTTGACCGCCTATTAGATTAATACTAATAGTAGGCCATGTATGTTCAAGATATCATAAAGTTTAGTCCACACTTTTGTAGTCAAAATGCGCGTAAAACAGTCTTGGCATGATTAAATACCTTCCTTATAAATATATTTTAAGACCAAATTTATGTACCAAACAACAAGCACGGGAGAAAATGCGCATCAATTTTGTACCGCCGATCAACATTAAATGATCCAAATTGAATTATTACGAACGACATTATAGCCGGCTTGTTGGCGAGCCAGCGGTTCTTGAGATGGGAGGCATCATGTTCTCGCGAGATATACGCTAATGGGAGTTTATCAAATGAGTAACCATTATTCAGATCAGTATAATACTCAGTTCCTGTCGCGCAATGATAATATATAGATATTCCCGAGTTCCGAGTCCCCAATTCCAGAATATTTATTTCTCCTTCGATCAATACTCACCATTCTATTACTTCTGATACAGCTAGCCTGGCTAGCTGGGCCCTAGGACTATAGACTTAGTAAGCTTTACCGACTCCTGGAACCGGGTACTCGGCTCCCAACTGCCGAGTACCCGTTTGCCATGAAGCTCATTCTTGTTTGCATAGCAACAAGAGACACATGCTTTTTTTGCAGTTGGAAGTCTTGAGTTTATATTACGTCTTTTTTCTGTGTAAATTGTGATAGCTTTGTGCGCTCTCTAAGGATATATTGGATTACCATGGATGCTGCCGATGATAACCAGGTTGTATATTTCCATGTTATTCCATAGTTAAAAAGACTTAGGTCTTCAAAATTTCGTCTGTGTCGCATGTTCCAATTTCTAACCCCAATGAATCTGGGACATGTTTACAATGAAATATGCCAGATGATCGCCTTCATTTAAACCCGAACAGGCGATCGGCAGGTGTTAGTTGACGGTGTTTTTTAACACGAAAATCGGCTGACGTCGTTCTCCGTAAGATCCGAGCGGGTGACGTCACACCCGTGTTTCTCGGATGTTTATGTGAACAAAATGTTTCATTAATTCGCGCATCTGATTCTAGGTGCTGCGTACTTTAATTGGTACCAGAAAAACTTTGGAATTTTAAAGTTTTGCGTGTTATCACGATCTGTTTGCATTGATCAGTGGTTTCAAAATTCTTGATTTAGATGTGTGGTCTGCGGTTTTACCGTGTGCTACAGCAGTTTGTTTACATTTTGTTGTTTATTCACATATCGCTTTGGCCTTCGCTAGGAGTATAATTTATATTTATTAGTAAATATACCCCGAATGCTATGCGATATGATTCTTGGTTCCGTTATACATCCTTGAGGATCAGTGTATGGGTGTATTATTGCCCGCTTCGTTCTTGTCGTCATAATCAATGCAATCTTTGCTGTAATGTTGCGGGGTGGGGTGTGGGAGGGTTAACAGTTAATTTATGGTCAAAATATTTGAAAATTAATTGTCTGCCTTCCATGTTTGTTTCGTTCCGCTTGCTTATTGTAGGTTTGTGCTTATTTATAGGCCAAGCCAGCCCCGCCATCATGTGACGAGTGCCACAAATTTGTAAAGATTCTGTTCAAGGACCATGTCTGTTTCCGCTGTACTAAGTGTAATCTTGACAGTAGGTGTAACGTTTGCGCAGTGTGGTCGGTCGATATGATGCTTAAGTTCCTTGCCCAGAAGGGCTTGGCAGGGTCTGATGTGGGGTTTGGTCCTGCTAATCAAGGCTGCTTGCATAGCGTTCTGCCCACGCTGGTGTCGTCCCTGCTGCCAAAAGTTGTAGGGCAGTCTCTCCCCATGTTTGATTCAGACCCTGTGCTTGGACATGGTTCTGGACTGGCCACCGAGGGAGCCGTCTCATACGGCCCCCCTGGCAGTCCCGTCGGGCTCTGGCCTGATGGGCTCTGTCTCTCTGCGGCCACCTCCGGGTGGTCCAGTGGTGGTGGCCGGTCCGTCAGGCATGGGAGCCGTCCACCAGGACGGCTCCACGGTTTCCTCATCTAGTGACAACTCTTCCGGGTCTGAACATGAGGAAGCTGAGGAGGAGAGGTTGCTGCGGCCTGTGATGCCGCGGGTGGAGAGCATGGAGGTCGATTCCGTCCTGGACGGAACCGTCCTCCATCTGTCTGGCTTGGCGCAAGCCAGGGCAGCGGCTCCGCCCATGGTTGAGGCCACTCCGGTACCGGGCACCAGTCCCGTGATGGTTGGTTTGCCGCCAACCGACATGGTGACGGGCCAGGCGTGATACTCACCTATCTCGCCTGGTCCGGCGGTCAGACATGGGGTGCCGTTGGCGCCCGTGTTTGGCCACGGTTTTTCAACCGCTACGGGTCCGTACGGTACCGGAGTTCCTGGCATATCAGCAATGGCTCCTAGCTGGGAGGCCATTGCTGGTAGGGCCGTGAACATGTCAACGGGTGACATGTTCATGGGAGTGTCCTCCTCGGAAACAGATTGGTCTGAGGCTCTGGCTTGGCTAGCCAGGGTAGAACCATCTGTGGTTTCGACCACGGCCGAGGAGGATGCACCCCGTCCATCGGTTGCATCGATTAGGACAGGGATCTTGCCCGCAGCCCGGATCCAGTCTATTGGACTGGATCCAAGGTTTATGGAGTTGCTTGATGCTACTTATAGCAAACAACTCCTGACCAAGGGCCAGCTTCCTGCGGGGGGAATACGACAGGTATGGTGTTGTCCCGTCGGTCACCGAGGATGACCGCTGGGTACTGGGTGTCCAGAGTGCTGGAGCGGGTGGCCCCGGCACTGGTGGCCAAAGCTCAGGTACACCATGATGAAGTCCTGTCCCTATGTGATGAGGGGGTGAAGGCGCAAATGAGTGCTGTCAACCACTCTTATCGCCTACTTCAGTCGGTGTGGGCTGAAGCTGGGGATGGCCACCCTGTGCCACCTGTGGCGATTTCGTGCATTAATGATGGCCTGGTGCTGCCTATGGACGCATTGGCAAGGGTGCAGGCATGTGTGACTAAGTCCAGGAGGAAGATGGTCCTTGACCATATGCGTCCGGCTACTGCCATCAGGGAGCGTCTTCTTGGGACGCCCCTGACAGGCTCTAGCATCTTTGGTGGCCAAGCGCGGGCCATCTTAGAGGACATGGCCAGCATTGCGCAGAATCGGTTGGCGGTTAATCTGCAGCTAGAGCTAGTGTGTCAGGCGCACGCACTAGGGGGCTGTAGCCAAGCCGCTGACCGGACAACCTGCTAAGAAGCAGAAATAGCACAAAAGCAAGGCGAAAGCTAAGCCTAGTGCTGCTTCTGTTTCTACTGGGTTTTCTCAGCCGCCTCCGGCGAAGAAAGCCAAGAAGGTTGTGGAGGCCCCTAACCTCCCCAATGTTGCTCCTGATCGCCCGAGAGGCGGGAAGGGCAAGGGGAAGAGTAAGTCCTCAAAGGGCAGAAAAAAGGGACCTGAGGATATGAGGGCTCCCTTTGTATCTGCCTGGACCGCACCTGTGCGACAGGAACAGCAGTGCCAGTTAGACCAGCCAAGCCAAGACCAAAATGGTTCTCTCTGTCTCTCGTCAAGAGAGGGTGGGGGGGGGGAGCGGATCGTGAGCCAGACACCGCCCATTAGGCGTCGATGCGTCTGTAGTGGGTGGAAGGCTCATGCGTTTCGTCGAGGCTTGGCGAGGTGTGACGTCAGACAGTCTGGTCCTTGGATGGTTATCCCAGGGGTACATGCTGGAGTGGTGGGACTTTCCACCACAGAATCTGTCTTTGGCACCTGTCTGGACACCCGTACCAACGGAACCAGACAAGTTGGAAGCCAATCAAAATGAACTGTCAGGTGTCTGAAGGGAGCAATAAAACCAGCAAACCGGAACACTCCAGGCTTCTATTCAAACATGTTCCTTGTCCCCAAGAGCACAGGGGAACGGAGACCCGTACTCAATCTCAGGCCATTAAATTGGTTTATCCATACACCTCGGTTTCAGATGGAAACTCTGGGGTCGGTAATGGCAGGATTGAGGAAAGGAATGTGGTGTGTATCGATCGATCTGAAAGATGCATATTTCCACATTCCAATGAACAGGAGTTGTCACAGGTTTCTGAGAGTTGCGTTTCAGAATCAAGTATGGGAGTTTATAGTCCTCCCATTCGGCCTGTCGACAGCTCCACGGGTTTTCACCAGAGTGGTCCTTGCGGTGACAGCGTTTCTCAGAAAAGAGAACGTGGCGCTTCACACCTACATAGACGATTGGCTGATCAAAGCAGACACATCAGTCAGGTTAGAGGTGGATACTGCTCTGACTCTGAAGTTGCTTTCAAATCTAGGCTGGATAGTCAACAAGGAGAAATCCGAGTTGACACCCACTCAATATTTCGTTTATTTAGGGATGCGATTCGATCTCGAGGAGGGCAGGGTTTACCCGTCAGAGCCCAGAGTGGTGTCTCTGTTAGCCATCCTCAAGAGTTTTCGATTGGGAAACCACATTCAGGTGAGGCGGTTTCTTCAGATGCTGGGCATGATGGTCTCCATGGAGCTGGTAAACCCGTATGCTGCTCTGATGCGAAGACCTATCTAGTTGTATCTGATGTCTTTGTGGAAACAGAGAACAGAACCCGTCAAAACTGGTGCCAGTTTTGGAACCAATAATGTCGCATCTTGTATGGTGGAAAGAGCGTCAGAATTTCCTAGTAGGAGTTTCGCTGCACCTATCCCACCCCCAGTTGTCCGTGTGCACGGATGCATCGCTGGAGGGATGGGGGGGCCTGCCTGGGAGAACACCAGGTCTCGGGCACATGGACTCTCCAAGAGAGTATATCAATCTGTTGGAATTGATGGCAGTGGAACTGGCATTGGAAAAATTTCTTCCAAAAGTCAGGGGCAAGGCGATATTGATATGGTCGGACAACTCGACAGTAGTATTATACATAAATCGCCAAGGTGGGACCAAGTCACCCACACTATGTATCAAAGTGTGGCACTTGATTCAATGGTGCAGGAATTACTCGGTTATTTTGAAAGCAGCTCACATTCCTGGGCGATTGAACATTCTGGCGGATGCTTTGTCTCGCAGACAGAATTCTGCCAACAGAATGGTCTCTCAACCCTCCAGTTCTACACAGGATCTTCGAGCATTGGGGCAAACCCACCGTGGACTTGTTCGCCACAAGGAAAAATGCTCAAACCATGACTTATGTCTTGCCGATTCCAGATCCAAATGCTGTCGATACAGACACTCTGGTGATAAGCTGGAGAGGGATGCACGTTTACGCGTACCCACCCACCATTTTTCTATGAAGATATTGGTGAAGATCAGGGAGGAGCCGTGCCTGATCCTGCTAATAGTTCCATTTTGGCCCAGCAGGGCGTGGTTCACGGATCTTCTAGATCTGCTGGTGGAAAATCCAGTGCAGTTACCCGAGATTCCGAACATAATCCCCCAGGCCAAGGGACGCTTCCTACATGAGCGTCCCGAAATGTTCAAATTGACTGCGTGGATGTTATCAAACAACGTTCCATGTCGGAAGCCTTTTCTCGCAGCTGCGAGAAGGAGGTCAACCTTCAAGTCATATAACAACAAGGTTAACAGATTTGCTGACTGGTGTGAAGAAAAGGGTATTGATACCTTTCAATCCACTATTTAGCAAATAGCAGACTTTCTTTGTGAGCTGTTCTTTTCAGGACTAGCTCCCGTCACAGTTGCTGGATACAAGTCAGCTTTGGCATCAGTTATCCCTTGTCTAGCCAACAGGGATAGTCCAGAGGTGGCCCAGTTAAATGTGATGTTGAAGGGAATGAGCAATCTCCGCCCGAGACAACCGGTAGAAGCGCAGTGAGATCCATACGCTTTCGGCAGAGAGGAACCGATTTATTGTTTCTGGAGAAGGTCTGCGTCTTCTGCCAAGAGCAGAGTTTATGTCAAAGAACCAATCTTTGAGATATCCCGGCAAACCAATCATTATACCGAAGTTAACTAGGTTTGATCGTGATGCCAGTGTCTGGTGCCCGGTCCGTGCTTTGACTAAGTACAAGAAACGGACTGACTCGTTACGGTCGAACGATAGACATCTGTGGATCTGCCATAAAAAGCCTTATGGCGCCGCATCCATGGATTCTATCTCTCGTTGGGTAGTCGAATGCATTCAGACTACCCATGAGATGGCGACTGGGCACCAGGTGCAAGGCGCAAGGGCACACAATGTTAGAGGAATAGCCGCCTCGACCACCCTTTACAGTGGTGTTCTGTTAGAGGACATCATGGCCGTTGCACAATGGCACTGTGAGTCCTCATTCACAGATTACTATATGAGGGATGTGTCAGACTCCGCCAATCCACTTGCTTTTGCTGTTTTGAAACGATAGTTAAACGACCACACTGCTCTTCTCCCTTTTTTGGCATTTGTAAGAAAGAATTAAGAAGCAGACATGGTCGAGCGAGAGGATGTCAACCAGATTGTGTCACTGATGGCCGGACAGCTGAATGGTTGGAGGCGCCACATCTGGAATCCAAATATCATGAGGTAATTGAAGATTGAGAGTTTTTTGTATTATGTTTATATATCATGTTCATTCATCTTATGTATTCATGCTCATTCCCAGGCTAATATATGCAAAGAACAGTTAACCCTCTTGGCATATTTGTGTTTCAGGTGAGATTCATGTTCGTGAGTTCTCTCCCTTTTCTTAGGAGAAAAAAAGGGGGGGGCAGTGATGCGAATGTGATTCGGTTCCGTTAACTTGATGGTCCTTTTAGGTCTCCATTAATCAAGTTTAAGTCTAGCTCTTTCTCCAAGGGGCAAAAGTAGCAATTGATGGCTTGCCCCTTCCCACCACGTTACTGACTAAATCTGGTGTATATCAGAAGTAATAGAATTGTGGGTATTGATCGTAGAATGAAGGAAATTTCAATTTCCCTTTCTCCGAGATCTAACAATACTCACCATTCTACTACAGACCCAGCCTCCCAGCCCCACGGAGGCAGGCCATGGGCATGTCTTGTTTGGTGGCTATGCAAACAATATGAGCTTCATGGCAAACAGGTACTCGGCAGTTGGGAGCCGAGTACCCGGTTCCATGAGTCAGTAAAGCTTACTAATTCTCCTTCGATCAATACTCACCATTCTGTTACTTCTGATATACAGCTGGCCCTGACAGCGGCTCTAGGATTATAGACTTAGAAAGCTTTACCGACTCCTGGGAACCGGGTACTCGGCTCCCAACTGCCGAGTACCCGTTTACCATAGAGCTCATTCTTGTTTGCATAGCAACAAAAGCAATACATGCTTTCTGCATTAAGGATTTTAGTGGTTTTTTTGTGAAACAAAAGTTCTCCTTCGATCAATACTCACCATTCTGTTACTTCTGATATACAGCTGGCCTTGACAGCGGCTCTAGGATTATAGACTTAGAAAGCTTTACCGACTCCTGGGAACCGGGTACTCGGCTCCCAACTGCCGAGTACCCGTTTACCATAGAGCTCATTCTTGTTTGCATAGCAACAAGAGCAATACATGCTTTTTGCATTAGGGATTTTAGTGTTTTAAATAATCTAAGTCTTTAATCGTTGATAGTTTATGTGTTCTGAAAGGATTAACTAAGGACTATGGAGAATACCGCCCAAGACAACCAGGTTGTATTGTTCTTTATTATCCATAGTTAAAAGACTTAGGTCTCTAAATTTTGTTGTGTCGCATGTTCCAATTTCTGACCCCATAGAATCTGGGACGTGTGCTAACAACGATATATGCCAGACGATCGCCTTCTTTAACCCCCAACAGGTGATCGGCAGATATGAAAATAGGTGTTTGCTACGGTATTTCTAACATGAATATCGGCTGACGTCGTTCTCCGTAGAATCCGAGCGGGTGACGTCACACCCGGTCGCTCGGATGTTTATGTGAAGAAAAATTTTTTCATTAATTCGCGCATCTTATTCTGGGTGCTGCGTACTAAAAATGGTACCGGAAACTTTAGAATGATCAAGTTTACGTGCGATCACGATCGGTTTGCAATGATCGGTGGTTTCAAAATTCTTGAGTAGATGCGTGGTCTGCGGTTTTACCGTGTGAGACAGCAGTTGTTATACATTTTGTTGTTTTCTTCACATATCGTGCTGCTTTCGTTAGGAGTATAATTTATATTGATTAGTAAATATACCCTGAATGCTATGCGATATGATTCCTGGAGCCGTTGCACATCCTGGAGGATCTATTATGGGTGTGTTTGTGCCCGCCGCGTGCTTGTCGTCATAATCAATGCGATCGTTGTTGTAACGTAGCGGGGTGGGGTGCGGGGAGGTTACGGTTAATTTATGAGTCAAAATTATTTGAAAATTAATTGTCTGCCTTCCATCCGGTTCTCGTTCCGCTTGTTTATTGTAGGTTTGTGCTTATTTTATAGGCCAAGCCAGCCCCGCCATCATGTGACGACTGCCATAAGTTTGTCCGTGTAATGTTCAAGGACCATGTCTGTTTTAGGTGTTCCCTGTGTAATATAGATCATAGGTGTAATGTTTGTGCAGTGTGGTCCGTCGAAATGATGGTTAAGTTCCTTGCCCAGAAGGACTTGGCTGGGTCTGACGCGGGGTCAGGCGGTCCGAGAGGAAATCGTGGAGCGCCAGGTTCGGCCGGTGGGGGTGCTCCACGTCCCCAGCTGGAGGTGGCGGAGATGGACAGGATTCTGGACTGGTTACCGAGGGGGCCGTCTCGTACGGTCCCCTGGCAGGCACGTCTGGCTTCGGTCAGACGGGTTCTGTCTCTCTGCGGCCACCTCCGGGTGGTCCAGTAGCGGTGGACGGTCCGTCAGGTATGGGAGCCGTCCGCCAGGACGGCTCCACGGTTGACTCGTCTAGTGACGGCTCTTCGGAGTCTGAAGACGAGGAGGCCGAGGAGGAGAGGTTGCTGCGGCCCATGAAGCCGCAGGTGGAGAATATGGAGGTTGATTCCGTCCTGGACGGAACCGGCCTCCATTTGTCTGGTTTGGCGCAAGCTAATACTATCTCTCTCTATGGATACTATCTCTCGTTGGGTGGTCGAATGCATTCAGACTACTCACGAGATGGCGACTGGGCACCAGGTGCAGGGCGTAAGGGCACACGATGTCAGAGGAATAGCCACCTCGACCGCCCTTTACAATGGTGTTCCATTAGAGGACATCATGGTCATTGCACAATGGCACTGTGAGTCCTCATTTACGGATTACCATATGAGGGATGTGTCAGACTCAGCCAATCCACTCGCTTTAGCTGTTTTGAAACGATAGTTAGTGACCACACTGCTTTTCCCCTTTTTTCACTTTGGTAAGAAAAGAACCTAAAGCAGGCATGGTCAGGCGAGAGGATGTCAACCAGATTGTGTCACTGATGGCTGAACCGGTGAATGGTTGGAGGCGGTACGTCTGAAGTCCTGTTATCATAAGGTAATTCAATAAGTGAGAGTTTTTTGTATCATGTATATGTATCATGTTCATTCATTTTATATATTCATGCTCATTCCCAGGCTAATACATGGAATATGCAGGGAGTAGTTAACCCTCTTGGCATATTTGTGTTTTCAGGCGAGATACATGTTCGTTAGTTCTCTCCCTTTTCTTAGGAGGAAAAAGGGGGGGGGGGGCTGTGACGCGAATGTGATTCGGTTCCGTGAACTTGACGGTCCTTTTAGGTCTCCGTTAGTCAAGTTTGAAGTCTAAAATCTTTCTCCAAGGGGCAAAATTAGCATTTATGGCTTGCCCCTTCCCACCAGGTTACTGATCAAATCTGGTGTATATCAGAAGTAACAGAATGGTGAGTATTGATCGAAGGAGAATGCAGGAAATGTCAATTTCCCTTTCTCCGAGATCTAACAATACTCACCATTCTGTTACGGACCCAGCCTCCCAGCCCCACGGAGGCAAGCCATAGTTTTCTCTTGTTTGGTGGCTATGCAAACAATATGAGCTCTATGGTAAACGGGTACTCGGCAGTTGGGAGCCGAGTACCCGGTTCCCAGGAGTCGGTAAAGCTTTCTAAGTCTATAATCCTAGAGCCGCTGTCAGGGCCAGCTGTATATCAGAAGTAACAGAATGGTGAGTATTGTTAGATCTCGGAGAAAGGGAAATTGACATTTCCTGCAGTCTATAGTCCTAGGGCCCAGCTATCCAGGCTAGCTGTATCAGAAGTAATAGAATGGTGAGTATTGTTAGATCTCGGAGAAAGGGCAATTTCCTTCAATCCATTGTATGATGGGGGTTGGGGATAGCATAGATTTAAGCAATTTCTGATCATCGTTATTATTATTATTATTATTATTATTGTTATTATTATTTTTAGTTCACATCATTACTGGGAAGCCTAATTCTAGTCATGACACAGAGGAAGGAGAGGAGGACAGTGAGTATTATTTCAGCTTTATACAAGTATTATAACCCTATTTGTGTCACAGTCAACTGTAATCAAATCTCTGTCCTGAGCAATTTAGTAAATGCCAAGGAATGTTCCTTTAACTCTTTGACTTTGTCCAAGAAAATGTCAAATTTCTCATAGAAAATGTCCATTACCAAATAAAGAGCGTATTTTAGAAAATTTAGCACTGGAATGACTGGCTTTGGCATGGTAAATTTTCAAAACTACTGTGTAGTGTTCTTGATCTACAAATGGACATTTCTCAGCAAGCATTTTTGGTGTATTAAAGGTTTAAAGGGAAGCTTAAAGCTATTGTATGTAGATAAACCTACTAATAGAAATGCTGAGAGTTCTGCTGCCAAGAACCGCTCTGAAATCTTCAATCGAGTTGTCACGTCAAAATTCCCATTATATACCGGACTAGCCAGGAAATACATTTTGGTTGAGCGGTGCTCGTCGAGTTGATAGTTTGCAGCGTGCTAGACTTAGGCAACAATGGCTTCCAGTCAAATTAATTTCAAAATATCCAACAGAAGTTTTATATCGTAAAGAATTTTTCAGGGATTCGTCAGTGAAACGGTTAATAACACACTCTAGTAGGCCTATTGTCGATAATGCATAATACTAGGGGGGGGGGGTAATAACTACATGCTGACTGGATGGATTAATTGTGCCACATGTCAGGGAAGTGGAGGCCTTTATCCTGACTGGTTGATGCATAATATTACATGTACTCAACCAGTAGAGACAATAGATACTTAACATGTACATAACCTTTGCAGTGTCTTGAGATATATCTACATGTATAAGCAGACCAAGAGAAGATTACATGTATCTTTGAACTTTTATCACTGGCTAGATAACCGTATGCGCATGCCAGGAGCATAAATTCTCAGAAATGCTCATTTGGCCTGCAATTATGAATATTCACTAGGCGCAAATTTCAATTTTCCTGACAACTCTTGATCATTCAACTATCTGACAGCTGCAAGCCACTAGACAATAAATTTAATGGGCAATAACTCTGTCTCTCCTGAATATTAAAAAAATAATTTGACTGAAAGTTGTTGGTGGCTAAGCCACCAATAACTGTCAGTCAAATTGTTTTCAAATTATTTAGCATACCAAGAGTTAAACCCCATGGAAAATGTAGTCTGGATAAAGTCAACAGCAAGACAGTTGCTGGTTAAACTAATATACTCGTGAAAACGGCAAACTAAGATGACATCAACAAGTACTCCGTTGATCATTTCACCGACAAATCCCTGAAAAAGTATATTCTTTCCGATATAAAGCAATCTGTTGAAAATTTTGAAAATAATTTGACTGGAAGATGTTGCTGCGGAGTGCAGAAACGGCTTGCAGCCCAATTAATTTTCAAAATATCTAAGTTTTCCTGTATGGTTGTGTTGAAACTCGATGAAATGGTTAAATGTGGTTAGCTCAACTGGCCCTAAGTGCCAAGTGAACTTAGGCCATAACTTTCCATTAATCCTGTCTGTCTGTTCATCCACAAGCCCGTCAACCTTTTCTTTAACAGAGTACTCTTCATTAGCTGCTTGACCAATGTTAATTAAACTTGCCTGGGAAGACCCATGGTTGGATACTTACAAAAATGTATGTACAGAAATTTGATTGGTCAATTTTTTTATTGTGGCCATCTTGCATTTTCCTAAATTATTCCTAAATCTTTCAAAACATTAAAATATGTCTCTTAGATCTCTAAGTAAAAATTACAAGGACTGATTTACTATTTCTAGGCACAGCGTTTTTTCCGCAATTAACATGATTAATGGAAAGCAAATGGAATTCATTGAGTCGGCAATTTGAAACAGGAAAAACTAGATTGATCGGTCGATGATGAAACATCATCGCAAATTCCTACGTTCACTACTTTTGATGCACCCCACAACCCACCCCCGGGGGGCTGAGCCATATATAAATGTCATTTTGCACTCCGCGATCATATGGGTAACTCTCATACCAAATTTGGTTGAATTTCGTTCAACAGTGTCAGAGGAGTTGCATTACAATAAATTTCATGACCCTTTGACCTTATCACCAACCCCTAGGGGCGGGGCCAAATATAAATGTGCTCATCCACTCCACATTGATATGGGTAACTCACATACCAAATTTGGTTGAATTCCGTCCAATGGTTTCGGAGATGCATTACAATCAATTTCTGCATGTTAAAATTTGACCTTTTGACCCCTATCCCACCCCCCGGGGGTGGAGCCAAATCTAAATGAACTCTTGCACTCCACAATCATAGGAGTAACTCAGATATCAAATTTGGTTGAGTTCTGTCTAACGATTTCAGAGTTGCATTACAATCAATTTCATGACATTTTGACCCCTGGGGGCGGGGCCAAATGTAAATGTGCTCATATACTCCACATTGAATATGGGTAACTGGCATACTAAATTTGTTTGAATTCCGTCCGTGTCAGAGGAGTGGCATTGCAATCAATTTTTTTACCTTTTGAACCCCACCCCTCAACCACCCCTGGGGGCGGGGCCAAATGTAAATGTGCTCATGTACTCCACATTGATATGGGTAATCCATAGACCAAATTTGGTCGAATTCTGTCCAATGGTTTCGGAGAAGATGCATTACAATCAATTTACGCAGGTTAAAATTTGACCTTTTGACCCCACCCCCACCCCCTGGGGGCGGAGCCAAATCTAAATGTCTTTTTGCACTCCGCAATCATATAGGTAACTCAGATATTAAATTTAGTTGAGTTCCGTCTAACGATTTCACAGGAGTTGCGTTACAACTGAGTTGGCCTGGGGGTGGAGCCAAATCTAAATATATCTTGCAAAGCAAAATCATATGGGTAACCCACATACCAAATTTGATTTAATTCCACCCAATGGTTTGGGATGAGATAGCGTGATGGACGGTTGGACAGACAGACGGAGGCGATTACAATATCCCCAACGTTTTTTTAAAACGTGGGGATAATGATCTTCAGATGGAAATCAACGGAAAATTGCATTTCTTCTGCAAACACTGTTTAAATTGAAACATGATATTCAAATGAAAATTAATGGATAAGAGCATTTTCCTCAAGCAAGTGAAATGGTCTCATGTAAAATTGTAAATTATTAATTACCCATATCTTTCCCACCCTAACTTCAAACATTCTGGGCATACTAATATGCTGCTTCAGGGCATACTAATACGCTTCTTCTGGGCATACTAATATGCTGCTTCAGGGCATACTAATACGCTGACGCTGCTGCTCAAATTTGACAATTTTATTGACTATTAAATTTACATGAAGCTTAGATGATATACATGTAGATAGTTTACAAAATGGAAATGAAACGGAATCAGCAATTTTGTGAAGCAGAAAATGTTAAATTCTGAAATGGAAAAAAACTCCCTATATTTTCTTGCAGGTCACTTTTTGAAGGTGATAGCTCGCGCTCACCAGGAGCCAGTCAAGAAGTACACATACCCTCAAACTGAAGCACAGGAAGTAGGATGGATCACGAGACCACTGGTACGTTCAATGCTAATGTAGCCATACAGGCAAGATATATATACATGATACAATAGAGGAGGGATTCAATGGACCTTTTTATTTTGCTCATCTCTGTCTAAGCTCCACCCACACCTCGCTTGTGTTGGGGATTGATCGATCTCTGAACTTCCTGACTATTAATTTCCAGAAAACTATACAGTTTACGGCAGCAAGTGCTCAGTCAAATTAGTTTCAAAATATTCAACAGCATGTTTATTAAATATACAATTCATACACCGTGTCGGACTATATACTATTAAGAGTTAAAGATGGGCTATATAGAATCATTTATGACGTAATGATTATGACGTCATCCTACATGCCGCTTAGCTGATTATGATGTCAGATGAAAGATGGCTACTCTGGAAAGGTGAATTCTCCTTCGATCAATACTCACCATTCTGTTACTTCTGATATACAGCTGGCTCTGACAGCGGCTCTAGGACTATAGACTTAGAAAGCTTTACCGACTCCTGGGAACCGGGTACTCGGCTCCCAACTGCCGAGTACCCGTTTACCATAGAGCTCATTCTTGTTTGCATAGCGACAAGAGCAATACATGCTTTTTGCATTAAGGATTTTAGTGTTTTAAAATAACCTAAGTCTTTAATCAGTGATAGTTTGTGTGTTCTGAAAGGATTAACTAAGGACTATGGAGAATACCGCCCAAGACATCCAGGTTGTATTGTTCTTTATTATCCATAGTTAAAAGACTTAGGTCTCTAAATTTCGTTGTGTCGCATGTTCCAATTTCTGACCCCATAGAATCTGGGACGTGTGCTAACAACGATATATGCCAGGCGATCGCCTTCTTTAAAACCCCAACAGGCGATCGGCAGATATGAAAATAGGTGTTTGCTACGGTATTTCTAACACGAATATCGGCTGACGTCGTTCTCCGTAGAATCCGAGCGGGTGACGTCACACCCGGTCGCTCGGATGTTTATGTGAAGAAAAATTTTTTCATTAATTCGCGCATCTTATTCTGGGTGCTGCGTACTAAAAATGGTACCGGAAACTTTAGAATGATCAAGTTTACGTGCGATCACGATCGGTTTGCAATGATCGGTGGTTTCAAAATTCTTGAGTAGATGTGTGGTCTGCGGTTTTACCGTGTGAGACAGCAGTTTTGTTATACATTTTGTTGTTTTCTTCACATATCGTGCTGCGTTCGTTAGGAGTATAATTTATATTGATTAGTAAATATACCCTGAATGCTATGCGATATGATTCCTGGAGCCGTTACACATCCTGGAGGATCTATTATGGGTGTGTTGTGCCCGCCGCGTACTTGTCGTCATAATCAATGCGATCGTTGTTGTAACGTGGCGGGGTGGGGTGCGGGGAGGTTACGGTTAATTTATGAGTCAAATTATTTGAAAATTAATTGTCTGCCTTCCATCCGGGTCTCGTTCCGCTTGTTTATTGTAGGTTTGTGCTTATTTTATAGGCCAAGCCAGCCCCGCCATCATGTGACGACTGCCATAAGTTTGTCCGTGTAATGTTCAAGGACCATGTCTGTTTTAAGTGTGCCCTGTGTAATATAGATCATAGGTGTAATGTTTGTGCAGTGTGGTCCGTCGAAACGATGGTTAAGTTCCTTGCCCAGAAGGACTTGGCTGGGTCTGACGCGGGGTCAGGCGGTCCGAGAGTAAATCGTGGAGCGCCCGGTTCGGCCGGTGCGGGTGCTCCACGTCCCCAGCTGGAGGTGGCGGAGATGGCACCGCCGGCGTGGTTTGGTCCGGCTCTGCAGGGTTTTTCTGCATAGCGTTCTGACCACGCTGGTGTCGTTCCTGCTACCAAAGGTTGGAGGGCAGTTTCTCCCCATGCCTGGTACGGATCCTGTCCTCGGACAGGATTCTGGACTGGTTACCGAGGGGGCCGTCTCGACGGCCCCCTGGCAGTCCCGTCTGGCTTCGGCCAGACGGGTTTCTGTTTCTCTGCGGCCACCTCCGGGTGGTCCAGTAGCTGTGGCCGGTCCGTCAGGTGTGGGAGCCATCCGCCAGGACGGTTCCACGGTTGACTCGTCTAGTGACGACTCTTCGGAGTCTGAAGCCGAGGTGGAGAGGTTGCTGCGGCCCGTGAAGCCGCAGGTGGAGAATATGGAGGTTGATTCCGTCCTAGACGGAACCGGCCTCCATTTGTCTGTTTTGGCGCAAGCCAAGTCAGCGGCTCCGCCTGTGGCTGAGGCAAATCCGTTACCGTGCACCGGTTCCGTGCGGTTGGTTTGGCACCAGCCGTCACGGGAACGGGTGTGCCGGGCCGGGCGTGGTACTCACCTATCTCGCCTGGTCCGGCAGTCGGACGTGGGGTGCCGTGGGCGCCCGTGTCCGGCTATGGTTCCGCGACTGCTACGGGTCCGTACGGTTTTCCGTGCGGACCTACCCCATGGACCGGAGTGTTTCATGGGGTGGCGGTGGAACCGTGTGGTACCGGAGTGCCTGGCGTGTCAGCCGTGGCTCCTTGCTGGGAGGCCGTGGCTGGCAGACCCGTGAGCACGTCAACGGGTGACGTGTTTGCGGGGGTGTCTTCATCGGAGGTAGATTGGTCAGATGCTCTGGCGTGGCTAGCCAGGGTTCACCCGTCTGTGGTTTCGGCCACGGCCGATGAAGATGCGCCCCGTCCGTCGGTTGCGTCGATCAGGACGGGGATTTTGCCCGCGGCCCGGATCCAGTCAGTGTGACTGGATCCACGGTTCATAGAATGGTTGGATGCTATTTATAGCAAACAACTGATGACCAAGGGTCAGCTCCCTGCGGCCTCCAGGGAGGTGCGGGCAAGATGTCGTATTCCGCGGGGGGAATACGACAGGTATGGTGTAGTCCCGTCGGTCACGGAGGATGACCGATGGGTACTGGGCGTCCAGAGTGCCGTGGCGGGTCACCCCGGTCCGGCACTTGTGGACAAGTCTCAGGTACACCAGGAAGAAGTCCTGTCCCTATGCGATGAGGGTGTGAGGGCAGCGATGAGCGCTGTCAACCACTCTTATCATCTCCTTCAGTCGGTGTGGGCTGAAGCGGGGCAGGCCACCCTGTGCCACCTGTGGCGCTTTCATGTGTCAATGACGGCCTGGTGCTGTCGATGGACGCATTGGCAAGGGTGCAAGCGCGTGTGACGAAATCCAGGAGGCAAATGGTCATTGACCATATGCGTCCGGCTACGGCAGTCAGGGAGCGTCTCCTTGGGACACCCCTGACAGGGCCTAGCATCTTCGGTGGCCAAGCGTGGGCCATCTTAGAGGATACCGCCAGTATCGCGCAGAATCGGTTAGCGATAAACCTACAGCTAGAGCTAGTGCGGCAAGCGCACGCACTAGGGGCTGTGGGTAAACCGTTAACGGGACAGCCTTCAAAGAAACAGAAGAAACATAAGAGCAAGGCGAAAGCCAGGCCTATTGCGACTTCTGTTTCGGCTGGGTTTTCGGAGCCACCGCCGGCGAAGAAACCCAGGAAGGTTGTAGAGGCGCCTACCCTCCCCAATGTTGCCCCTGACCGCCCTAGAGGCGGGAAGGGCAAGGGGAAGGGTAAGGGTAAGGCCTCAAAGGGCGGACAGAAGGGGCCGAAGCGTACCTGAGGGTACGCAAGCTCCCTTCATATCCGCCTGGACCGCGCCTGTGCGACAGGAACAGCGGTGCCAGTTATACCCGTCGTGCCTAGAACGAAATGGTTCTCACTCTCTCTCGTTAAGAAAGAGGGGGGGGGGGGGGCGGACTGCGAGCCGGACAACCCCGTTAGACGTCGAGGCGTCTATGGTGGGTGGAAGGCTCATGCATTTCGTCGAGGCTTGGCGAGGTGTGACGTCAGACAGTCTGGTCCTGGGATGGTTATCCCAGGGTTACATGCCGGAGTGGTGGGACTTTCCGCCACAAAATCTGTCTTTGGCACCTGTCTGGACGCCCGTACCAAGGGAGCCAGACAAGTTAGAAGCCGTTCAAAAGGAAGTGTCGGGTTTGCTTCTGAAGGGAGCAATAAAACCAGCAAACCGGAACACTCCAGGCTTCTATTCAAACATGTTCCTTGTCCCCAAGAGCACAGGGGGATGGAGACCCATACTCAATCTCAAGCCATTAAATTGGTTTATCCATACGCCTCGGTTCCAGATGGAAACACCGAGGTCGGTAATGGCGGGATTGAGGAAAGGAATGTGGTGTGTATCGATCGATCTGAAAGATGCATATTTCCACATTCCGATGAATCGGAGTTGGCACAGGTTTCTGAGATTTGCGTTTCAGAATCAAGTATGGGAGTTTACAGTTCTCCCGTTTGGCCTGTCGACAGCTCCGAGGGTTTTCACAAGAGTGGTCCTTGCGGTGACAGCGTTTCTCAGAAAAGAGAACGTGGCGCTACACACCTACATAGACGACTGGCTGCTCAAGGCAGACTCGGCAGCCAGGTTGAACGTGGATACTGCTCTGACTCTGAAGTTACTTTCAGATCTAGGCTGGATAGTCAACGAGGAGAAATCCGAGTTGACGCCCACTCAACATTTCGTTTATTTGGGGATGCGATTCGACCTCGAGGAGGGCAGGGTTTACCCGTCAGAGCCCAGAGTGGTGTCTCTGTTAGCCATCCTCAGGAGTTTTCGAGTGGGAAACCACATTCAGGCGAGGCGGTTCCTTCAGATGCTGGGCATGATGGTCTCCATGGAGCAGGTTATCCCGTACGCTGCTCTAATGCGAAGACCTATCCAGTTGTATCTGATGTCTCTGTGGAAACAGAGAACAGAACCCCTGTCAAAACTGGTGCCAGTTTTGGAGCCGATAATATCGCATCTGCTATGGTGGAAACAGCGTCAGAATCTCCTAATAGGGGTTTCGCTGCACCTACCCCACCCCCAGCTGTCCGTTTACACGGATGCATCGCTGGAAGGGTGGGGTGCCTGCCTGGGAGAACCAGGTCTCGGGCACATGGACTCTCCCGGAGAGTCAGCTGCATATCAATCTGTTGGAAATGATGGCAGTGGAACTGGCGTTGGAAGAGTTCCTTCCGATGATCAGGGGCAAGGTGATATTGATACGGTCGGTCAATTCGACAGTAGTATCATATATAAATCGCCAAGGCGGGACCAGGTCGCCCACTCTGTGTATCAGGGTGTGGCACTTGATTCAATGGTGCAGGAATTACTCGGTTGTTTTGAAAGCAGCTCGTATTCCTGGCCGATTGAACATTCTGGCGGATGCTTTGTCTCGCAGACAGAGAATCCTGCCAACAGAATGGTCCCTCAACCCTCCAGTTCTGCGACGGATCTTCGAGCATTGGGGCAAACCCAACGTGGACTTGTTCGCCACAAAGGAAAATGCTCAAATCATGACATATGTCTCGCCGATTACAGATCCAAATGCCGTCGATACAGACGCTCTGGCGATAAGCTGGAGAGGGATGCACGCATACGCGTACCCACCCACCATTCTTCTACCGAAGGTTTTGGTGAAGGTCAGGGAGGAACCGTGTCTGGTCCTGCTAATAGCGCCGTATTGGCCGAGCAGGGCGTGGTTCACGGATCTTCTAGATCTGCTGGTGGAAAATCCTGTGCAGTTGCCCGAGATTCCGAACATAATCTCCCAGGCCAAGGGACGCTTCCTACACGAGCGTCCCGAGATGTTCAATGACTGCGTGGATGTTATCAAACAACGTTCCACATCGGAAGGCTTTTCTCGACAGGCTGCTGATTTCATCGCGGCTGCGAGAAGTAGGTCAACCTTCAAGTCATATAACAACAAGGTTAACAGATTTGCAGACTGGTGTGAAGAAAAGGGTATTGATATCTTTCAATCCACTATCAGCAAATAGCAGACTTTCTCTGTGAGCTGTTCTTTTGAGGACTAGCTCCCGTCACAGTTGCTGGATACAAGTCAGCTTTGGCATCATTTATCCCTTGTCTAGCCAACAGGGATAGTCCAGAGGTGGCCCAGTTAAATGTGATGTTGAGGGAATGAGCAATCTCCGACCGAGACAACCGGTAGTCATTCCAGCCTGGAGTCTATCTTTAGTGCTTAATGTACTGGCCAAGCACCCTTTCGAACCGTTGCGTTCGGCTAGTCTAAAGCATTTGACTCTAAAGGCGGTTTTTCTATTGGCAGCTTCCTCAGCTAGAAGGCGCAGTGAGATCCATGCACTTTCGGCAGAGAGGAACCGATTTATTGTTTCTGGAGAAGGTCTGCGTCTTCTGCCAAGAGCAGAGGTTATGTCAAAGAACCAATCTTTGAGATATCCCGGCAAACCGATCATTATACCGAAGTTAACTAGGTTTGATCGTGATGCCAGTGTCTGGTGCCCGGTCCGTGCTTTGACTAAGTACAAGAAACGGACTGACTCGTTACGGTCGAACGATAGACATCTGTGGATCTGCCATAAAAAGTCTTATGGCGCCGCATCCATGGATACTATCTCTCGTTGGGTGGTCGAATGCATTCAGACTACTCACGAGATGGCGACTGGGCACCAGGTGCAAGGCGTAAGGGCAGACAATGTCAGAGGAATAGCCGCCTCGACCGCCCTTTACAATGGTGTTCCGTTATAGGACATCATGGCCGTTGCACAATGGCACTGTGAGTCCTCATTCACGGATTACTATATGAGGGATGTGTCAGACTCAGCCAATCCACTCGCTTTAGCTGTTTTGAAACGATAGTTAGTGACCACACTGCTTTTCACCCTTTTCTCACTTCGGTAAGAAAAGAACCTAAAGCAGGCATGGTCAGGCGAGAGGATGTCAACCAGATTGTGTCACTGATGGCCGAACCGGTGAATGGTTGTAGGCGGTACGTCTGAAGTCCTGTTATCATAAGGTAATTCAACAAGTGAGAGTTTTTTGTATTATGTATATGTATCATGTTCATTCATCGTATATATTCATGCTCATTCCCAGGCTAATACAAGCGATATGCAGGGAGTAGTTAACCCTCTTGGCATATTGGTGTTTTCAGGCGAGATACATGTTCGTTAGTTCTCTCCCTTTTCTTAGGAGGAAAAAGGGGGGGGGAGCTGTGACGCGAATGTGATTCGGTTCCGTAAACTTGACGGTCCTTTTAGGTCTCCACACTGCTCTTCACCCTTTTCACTTTGGTAAGAAAAGAACCTAAAGCAGGCATGGTCGAGCGTGAGGATGACAACCAGATTGTGTCCCTGATGGCCGGACCAGTGAATGGTTGGAGGCGGTACGTCTGAAGTCCAATTATCATAAGGTAATTCATTAGTGGGAGTTTTTTGTATTATGTCTATATATCATGTTCATTCATCTTGTATATTCATGCTCATTCCCAGGCTAATACATGTGGATATGCAAGGAGCAGTTAACCCTCTTGGCATATTTGTGTTTCAGGCGAGATACATGTTCGTGAGTTCTCTCCCTTTTCTTAGGAGAAAAAGGGGGAGAGGGCAATGACGTGAATGTGATTCGGTTCCGATAACTTGACGGTCCTTTTAGGTCTCCATTAGTCAAGTTGTTAAGTCTAAATCTTTCTCCAAGGGGCAAAAGTAGCATTTATGGCTTGCCCCTTCCCACCAGGTTACTGATCAAATCTGGTGTATATCAGAAGTAACAGAATGGTGAGTATTGATCGAAGGAGAATGCAGGAAATTTCAATTTCCCTTTCTCTGAGATCTAACAATACTCACCATTCTTTTACGGACCCAGCCTCCCAGCCCCACGGAGGCAAGCCATGGATTTCTCTTGTTTGGTGGCTATGCAAACAAAATGAGCTCTATGGTAAACGGGTACTCGGCAGTTGGGAGCCGAGTACCCGGTTCCCAGGAGTCGGTAAAGCTTTCTAAGTCTATAGTCCTAGAGCCGCTGTCAGAGCCAGCTGTATATCAGAAGTAACAGAATGGTGAGTATTGTTAGATCTCGGAGAAAGGGAAATTGACATTTCCTGCATTCTATGCCCCACCGACGTATAGCTAATCTTCTCCCATGCTTTGGGCGTGTTGGAATCGAATTACATACTTGAAACACTAACTTCCCAGGATCCCGTTTTTAAGGTAGTTCTTCAGGTAAGCTGTTGAATATTTTGAAACTAATTTAACTGGGTGCTGTTGCTTCCGATGTCAAATTAGTTTCAAAATATTCAAGAGAATTTTTATTAAATTGTAATTTATCCATCAAAGGCAAACAATTTGTATACTTGACAGACTTCTCCAGCTTCATGATGGAGTATTGTGTGTAAATTGTGATTGTGACAACCTATATGTGACGTAATTGATTATGAAGTCAATATGTGAGTTATTAGATTTTTCCATTAGCAGTTATTAGCAGTCTTGTTTTGCTTTGATCTATAACTGCTATTTCATGTACCCATAGTCACAGATCTGATCCGTTAACCCTTTAATGGTCAGCTCCTTTAATGGTCAAAACTGACCATTGCAGTGGTCTTGAGAAATGTCCATTTGCCAGCCCAGAGACTATTTTTGAAATTTTAATGATAAGACAGCCATTCGTGGTACATTTTCAAAAATTCGCTTCTCAAGCCCTGTAAACTTTAAAATATTCAACAATGTTTATTAATTAAAAGTTTTACTACCAAAGGTAGATGATGATTACCAATCTGCGTGATTGATGCCTATTGGATCCATACAATGTAGTTGATGGATCCAGAATTTTTCGCGGTCCTTGCGGAAAGCAGTGGCTTCCGTGCTTTCGGGATCGTGACGTAATACTTCAATGATTCTGTGGTTGACATCTGTGGGTCCGTGGTTGGGAAGATTAAAATGTTGTGCTACAGGTGTGTCTTTGTTGTTTTTAATATCCCTGATGTGTTCTTTGATGCGCACCTGGAATTCCCGTTTAGTTTCACCTACATATTGTTTAAGGCATTTCTTGCAGGTGAGTAAGTAAATGACATTCATGGTGGCAGAATGTTTTTGTTTTGATGTAATATTTTAGCCCAGTGTGTGAGCCTTTGAAACAGTTTGTGCTGTTCATGTTTTTACAAAATATGCAGTTGTTTTTGGCGCATGGATGTATAGGGTTCGCTATGCTTTTCCATTGTTGTCTAAATTTCCTTGGGTCTGTGAATTTAGCGGTGACCAATGTGTCCTTAAAGGATGGATTGCGTCTGTGGCCAAAGATTTCTCTGTAAATGTGGCCCGACATTTTGGGCTTGACTGTAGTTGTGGCCAATGGCGTTTGATTATTTTTTGGGCTAGTTTGCTGTGTTGGTGGAAATCAGTGATACATGGTATCTGAGTGTTGATTTCCTCAGTTGGTTTAGGCAGGAGTAGGTCTTTACGGTTTTGTTGAATTCCTCTGTGTAGGCTAGTAATAAGGGTATCTGTTGGATATCCTCTTATTGCATAGTGGTGTACCATTTCATGTGTGCTTTTAAGGAAATCTGTTTCTCTACTGCAGATTCTTCGTAGTCTCAAGAATTGTCCGTATGGGCTCGCTTGTTTAGAAGATTTTGGATGGGCTGATGAATAGTGTAGATACCCGTTGGTTTGGTGTAGAGGTCGAAGCCTAAGTGTCTATTTGGGAGAATAAACACTTTGGTGTCCAAAAAATTGATGGATTCTGTGGATTTTTCTGCTGTGAATATGATGCGCGTTGTTCATGTGTTATGAAATTCTCCAGTGAGTCGGATCCTTTGGTCCAGATTATAAAAATATCATAGATGTAGCGGTAATATAGGGCTGGCTGTACTTCAGCTGTACTAAGTAGTTTTTCTCCGAGTTGGGCCATGAAGATAATGGCGTAGCTCGGTGCTAGTTTCGTGCCCATGGCTGTGCCACCAATTTGGAGATAATGTTCATCATTAAACTCAGTTGTTGCAGGTGAGCACTATTTTGAGTAATGTCAGTAATCTCCGTGATGTTAATGTGCCGGGGAAGCCAGTCCTGAATATATGATTTGATTTTGTGAATATGAATTTTGATATGTTCATCAACAAAGCTACTGATGTGTTCAGTAGGACTTCCATTGCCACTGATGATGGGTCTACCAGGGGTGAGCGGGCCGTTCAGTTTTTTGTGTATTTTAGGAAGTAAGTAGAGCCTGGCCGTATGTGGGTGGTCTGCTCGGAGACCATTAGTTGTGTCTCTCATGATTTCACCACTGAGAAACATGCCCGTGATGGCGGTTTCTACTTTCTCTGCGTGGTACGTGGTGAGATCTACAGTTTGTTTAATGTAGTAGTTGGTGTCACCAAGTTGTCTGATTGCTTTCTGTTTGTATAACTCCGTATCTTGAATGTTTATTAATTAGTAGACATACAATTCGTACAACGTAATGACTTAAAAGTTCCTGACAGACTTAGCTACGTTATTCAATACGTAGTTGATTATGATGTCATATACTTGATCGACAGATTGGATTCATCAATTGAGAATACATAATTATGACTATTGAGCTGATCTGAGCGATTGCATAGTCCTCACAACAGCTCTAACAATTTACTGGTCAAGATTTGTCAAGACACTTTTTAAAAATGTGCTCATTCTATGTCCATTTGCAGGCCAAAAGACAATTTTTGAAAATTGACCACTGCAATGACTGGCGCGATGATTGAGTCAGTCATTCCAGTGGTAAAATTTCAAAAATAGTCCTCTCGGCCTGCAAATGGACATTCCTCAAGACCACTGTAGAGGCCGATTTTGGGTTACTATATTATAGGATTATACTTTTTCACAATAAGCCTTTGATGCCAGAATCAATATGGCTCTTGAGATATGCAAGTCGAAAAACAGAAACGTGGTTGCAATGCAACCAGGAAGCTTGACTTGACGTGTTGAAACAACCATAAAATAAATATAGAAGACTTATCAATACACTTATCAGTGACCATGACCCCTTGACCGTTTGCTCCCAATTTAATTTCTCATCCCCTGTCATTAGCAAGTGTCAGTTTTGGTGCATTATGATTAATACAACATGAGATATGAACTGCTAAGTCGAGGTAAAAGCAAAACGTTATTGTTGAGAAAGCTCTTGAGCTTTGTCATTATCACACCGATCTTGACCTTTTGATGCCAAGGTGATTGTGTCATGCCAAGTCATTAGGAAAATGCTCTGTATGCTTAACCAAACATGAGATATAAGTTGCTAAGTAGAGCTAAACGCAAAATGTTAAGTTTTGATAATAACTAGGTTTTAGCAAGGACACCGTGATCTTGACCTTTGATATTTTGACTCCATGGAGTCACGTGTCATTTCCACTTGTGATAAAGAAGCATGTGTCCAACTTTGGCTCCAGTATGATTAAGCAAACATTAGATATAAACAGTGAAGTTGAGCTAAGCACAAAATGTTACTGTTGAAACTAGAGCCTACTGCTATTGGGTCCTAGTCAAATTTGTTTTAAATCCAGCATGCGGATAAGATTGGATTTTGAAAATTTCAATTTGACGATTTGAACCAAATTTGGCTGGAAGGATAGTATGGTGGTAGGCTTCAGAACATCTATTTAGAATTTTGTTTGGTCAATTTTTTGTGTGAAAATCTTAGAAGTTCTGGCGCCTACCACCATAGGATAGGTCCAGCCAAATTTGGTTGAAATCGGTCAAAGCATAAAGGACAATTTGACGGATGGATTACGGATGAATGATGGATGCCCACCATGGCATAAGATCACTTGGCCCTCTCAATGTAAGGAAGAATGTGGACAAGCTTGTGTTCAGGAAAATTATGCAAACATACGATGAGCCAAACAAGATGTTAATGTTAAAAAAAAATGTTTTTACCAATGTCACAATAAGCTTGACCTTTGCTCTTTTGACCCCAAGATCATTGTATGATGCTCTCCAATTACAAGGAAGTGTGTGGCCAAGGTTGTGTCCACTATACTTAACCAAAGATGAGATATAAACTGCTAATTTGAGCTAAATGCAAAATGTTAATATTGAAAAAGCCAAGTTTTTACCAATGTCACATTGTGATCCCAAGGTCATTCCGTGATGCCTCATTAAATGGAAGCTTGTCTCCAGTTTCGTTCCAGTATGATTAATGTTGAGATATGAGCTGCTAAGTTGAGCCAAAAGGAAAATATTAATATTGAAAGAACAAAGTTTTTACCAAGGTTAAAGTGACCTTGACCTTTGACCTTTTGGCCCACGGTCATTGTGTGATGCTGTGTCATTATAGAGAAACATGTGTTCAGGTTTGGGGCCAGTATGATTAACCAAAGACGAGATACAAATTGCTAAGCTGAGCTAAATAAAAAATGTTAACATTGAAAAACCAAGGTCACAGTGACCCAGGAATCCAATAAGTTTCATCAAAACCCCAAAGGGAAACCTCCCGCCTATGGCAGCAACAACTCTCAGTCAGACTAGTTTCAAAATGTTCACCTAATAGCAATGTCTATTAGCCTTACCACACTGATGTCCATATTATATCTTTTACTATGTCAATAGAAAAGAAACTGGTGTACATTTTCCAGCAATTTTGGTGGACGATGTTGCTGTCTACGACAGCACCATCTTCCACCAAATTTGGTGAAAGAATAACACCATTTCTTCTATTGATTTAATCTGAAAATTTAACACGAGTGGTAAGGGTTAAATTGTACATTTATTTAGATGTCCACTAACAAGTGATGTATTTGATCATGACATTGGGTACTTGATTGATGGATCAAATCCCTCAATAGAGGAATCCAATCTGTCAGTCAATTATATGACATCATAATTAAATGTCACAGGTAGGCTGATGTCACAATAAAATACGTCATGAATGGCATATCTAAGTCCGTCAGGAACTCTTAATAGGCTGTCGTGTACGAATTGTATGTCTTTACTACTTAATAACTGACATACACATGTAGGCCGGAACAGCACCCAGTCAAATTAGTTTCGAAATATTCAACAGCTTACTTGTAGTTTTCTGGAAATTGAGACGCGGGGAGTTCAGGGTTCGATAGATCCCAACACAGGAAAACAGGTGGGCGGAGCTTAGCTAGAGATGAGCGGGGCATAGCTAAAAATGGATTCGTACATTATGACAATGTCTTTACTTGCAGATTGAGCAGGATTGGAATGATAGGAGGCTACACTTTCGGCGACAAAACACAGAGATTACAAAATACAATGACGAAGTATGGCGTCTGAAGGAACAAACTGAAAATCTTAATTAACCAAAAGTGATGTTAAAATATGTGTATCATATTATATAAAAGTGTAAATAGAGTATTCATATAATGATTTTATGTCTATCAATCATGCATGTGGTTGTATTGTTCTTATTATAGCCTCTAAACTGTGATATTATACAATACTGTTATAGATTTGAGTGTTAAATCATACATGTATCATTATACTAGAAAACCATTAATAATCGATATATTTGCAAGATATGTGTAACATATCTGTGTCATACTGTAATAATAAATGATTGTCTTTTTTATACAAAACATTTGACTTAGTTTTATTTTTAGCTTGTTATGAATTTAACTTGATTGTAGTAGGGCAGACAGAATAGTAAAATATGAAATTTGGCATGTTTTACCGATTAGTTCGTAATAGCCAAGGGAGATAAGCCCTATGATTTATACATAACTAATTATTTGAAGGGAAAATATATTTTTGAAATTTTTTTACTGATATTACTGGCTCGATTGAGCCAGTAATTCAGTGGTTTTCAAAATACATTTTCCCTTAAAATAATTGACTATTTCTAAATCAGAGGAATTATGTGACCAAGAGTTGTCTGGTAAAAATGTATTTGTGAAGAGTAAAAATAAATCACCCTACTCAGTACCAGGTAGATATTTTTTATGTCTATCTGTCACCAGCAAAATCAGCCTGTAAGTAACAGGCAAACATTTCTACCCCTGTCGTATCACTGTTGTCAACCGAGTTGAAGATAATAACTTTGCTCAAGATTGATATTAACCCTTTCACTGACAAATCTCTGAAATAATACATTTATTTTCAGTATAAAACTTATTCTGTTGCATACTTTGGAATTAATCTGACGAAGCCGTTGCTGCCTTAGGCAGCAACGGTTTCCAGTCAAATTAATTTCAAAATACTCACCACAATAAGTTTTATACTGAAAATAAATTTATTATTTCAGGGATTTGTCAGTGAAGGGGTTAAATGAGACAGAGATCGAGATTCTAATTAAACTGAAATTTTCACATCTTTTCCAATAAAGTTGATCCCTGAAACCAGTTTAGATCTTGCATTTTAGAGTATGATCATCAAGGGCGCCTAATTACGCCGGTTTATTTATTTTAAGAGACATCATAAGCGGTCTTGTTGCTCCATGATGTGCATCACTAAGCACTCAACTTTGGCATAGTGATATCCAATGCTCCGAGAACGACCGTATTTGATTGGTCAATATAAAATTACTTTCCCATGCTAACAACCAATGAAAATGTATCTGAATTATTAAGCGTCTTCATATGATTATGGGAGCCAACAAATACAAAGCCAGGAGGACATCATTGCATAAATCTGTTAAGCGTGTTTACTACGAGGTGACCTCAAGGAAAGCGGGACTCAGTACTCTCAAGTCAAGAATGGACCTGAGGAAGCTACTGATTGCAGCTGTAGGATGTTTCTACTACTACAGCCGCAGAATACAGTAACAATACATACATATGATTAATATGGAATGAGCTAACATCCTTTACTTATATGTTAAGTTACGATATGTTGGGGCATGGGATATAGTACAGTCTCACACATTGTAAATGGATATGATATAAATCGCAAAAAAATTTACAAAGTGCTGACTGAATCATTTAAATTAATTTCAATGCACAAACTATGACCTACATGTATATTATCCTGAAAACTGTCAGACTGAGTGACATCGTTCTTATCTAGGTCAATAGTTCTAAGGATGTCTAACCATGTCGCTGGATTATTTCACACGTCTTTTCCCATTGCCTTTAAGCCTTTCGAAAATGTCATGCAATGCTCATTCAGTAAGCAAATACTAAAATATTCTTTAATTGTTTAATGGCTAAATTTAGTAATCTTGTAGAAAATGTCTTATTCTGGTGTTCGAGCCCTTTCTTACATACATAGATTAGCACCAAACATGTTTTGAGTCTTCCTCTATTGTATCTAAGAAAGGGATGATTTGTTCTCAAAGACGATAATTATAGAAATCTTCTGCAGTATTAACTCTTGTGTCAACTTCATTTAATGGTCAAACTGACCAAAAAACAACTTTGCAGTGATCCTCAGACATGGCTATTTGAAAGGCCTAGAAGAGTATTTTTGAATATTTGCCACTAGAATGACTGGCTCGGTAGCCGAGCCAGTCATTCTAGTGGTAAATTTTCAAAAATACTCCTCAGCCTGCAGATAGACCCTGGCTAAGTAAAAACTAATTTTCTTTACCACTACCCCTTTAATGATCAAGCTGGCGGAAAAAAATTCAGTGGTAAATTTACAAAAATAGTCTTCTAAAATTAAAATATCTTGAAAAATATTGACAATCAAAATGTTTAACTGATATATCAAGTCGTATTTTGAGTGCTTTGAGGGGCTGTTAACACAAGAGGCGTTAATGGCTAAATTTGGTAGAGAAAATCTAAAATATTGAATGTTAATTTGCATGTGAAGACTATTTGATCCCTTTTACAATTGATCTGGATTCAATGATTGTGCTTATTTTCCTTATACACATTATTGGTGGACATATTTTGTTATTCCTTGACAGATTTATCACCTGACATGGTTCAAATGTTCCTGTCTAGAAATAACAAAATATGTCCACCAATAATGTGTCTGATGCACAGACATCGATCCAGACCAATGGACATTCCCAGTTTCAGTTATGCCCCGCCCATTTCTAGATAAGCTCCACCCACACCTCGCTCGTGTTGGGATCGATCAATGTTTGAACACCCTGACCATCAATTTCCAAAATACTACACAGGTAAGCTGTTGAATATTTTGAAACTAATTTGGCTGGGTGCTGTTGCTGCCTAAGGCAGCAACAGTGCCCAGTCAAATTAGTTTCGAAATATTCAACAGCATGTTTATTAAATAGCAAAGAATTACAAAGACATACAATTCATATAACATGTCAGACTATTTGAGATTTGATGACGGTCTATATGGAACCCATAATGTGTAATGGGACGTAATGATTGTGACGTCATCATACACGCGCTGATCTGATTAAGACGTCATACGAGGTCAGATGAGGGATGGATACTCTGGAATGGTGAATTGTAAAATGGATCATCCACACACAATGTACCTGTAATGGATTACCAACATGTCCAAAGTTCTGAATGATTCATTCAGACCTATAGAGAGTTATCCAATGGAAATAATGTAAGATTAGTCAATTACGCATCCATCCAAACATTGATTGGTATTTTCCTTATTCCACATCTATTTTAATTTCGAATGTTTTGTATAGATTAATAAAACACATGAGGTACAGTCAAGCTACGTACTGGATGTATACACCTGTGCAAAAGTTAAGCACCAGCAAAAACAAAAGAACGTAGAAACATGATGGTACAACTAGGCTGCCATACTTTTTGTCCCCGCGTTAGCTGACATAATTCCAAGTACGAAATGCACATGCATGCATGACTTCACGCCGCTTGATGTCCGTGCGTGGCGGGAAACAGCACACATGTTCAGTTATGTAAAAGTCCAGTTTGAGGTGTAGAACATTACATACAGATTTAGGCGACAAGATTAGGAATTTTGTGTTCATGACCGTGGTTTATTTGTAGAGAGAATTAGCTCTTGATTGTGAACCGCTATGGCAAGATGAAGGTTAAGTGATCGTGTGAAATGGCAAATCATAGGCATGCATACCACTGGTATGTCATGCAGAGAGATAGGCAGACAGCTGAACATTAACCATACTGTAATCAGTCGTTTGATTGCAAAACATGGGCAAACTAACGAGGTGAAGGACAGGCCTAGATCTGGAAGACCGAAGAAGACTACTGCCCGTGATGATCGAGCCCTAGTACGCCTTGTTAGGAGATCTCCATTCACCAACAGCAGAGTGCTCAGCCAGCAATGGGAAACGCGCAATAGAGTGTCAATGTCTACCGTCAAAAGGAGACTGTATGCTGCTGGCATGAAAGCTAGGAGACCTGTCAGACGTCCTCTCCTCACTGCACACCACAAAGAGGAGCGTCTGAGGTGGTGCAACGAAAGAAGACACTGGAACATGAGATCCTGGAGACGGGTACACTGGTCCGATGAAAGTCGGTTCCTGCTTCATGCCACAGATGGTCGAACTCGTGTATGGAGGTCCAGACGCACGGCGTACGACCAACGTAACATCATGGAAGAAGTTCCATTTGGTGGAGGTTCCGTTATGATATGGGGGTGCATCTCATTTGATTGTAAGCTGGATCTGTTGACTGTACCTGGAACACTAAATGGACAAAGATATCAAGATTCCATACTGGATAGTTGTGGTCCCTCATTTTGTAAATCATGCACCTGGAACCCACCCTATATTCATGGATGACAACGCCCGACCACATCGTGCTAGAGCTGTGCATGAATACCTCCGCCAGAATGCCATCGAAACCCTACCATGGCCAGCAAGGAGCCCTGACATGAACCCTATTGAGCATATCTGGGACATTCTGGGAAACATGGTGAGAAGGAGGGATCCTCCTGTGCAGAACCTACAGGAATTAACAGACGCACTCCATCTTGAATGGCAACGAATACCACAATGGCGTATCAGTCGGTTGGTGACCAGCATGAGACGTCGTGTCCAGGCCGTCATCCAGGCACAAGGTGGATATACCCGGTATTAATAATGACAGTCTCAAACTCGTGCACAGATGTTAAACTTCGTTTTCAGACACCATTAATGACAATCTAGCCATGTGTGTCAACTGTAGGGCAATAGTTGTCAGTTGTGTCAACGTAACCATATTCAGGCCTCGTTTTCAAGTTCAAACAAAAACATACAGTGTTTCCCCACCATCATAATCAGCATTCCTCTAGTTGCATTATTACCTCTTGCACTAAGATGGATGGGTACATAAATGTTTATGCTATTGCTTTCTTCATAGCACATGAATATACCCTCGCATGTGCGTAAAAATAGGGTGGTGCTTAACTTTTGCACAGGTGTATATTATTATGATTAGCTCACTTCGTCTGAAAGTCCGTCAACTTTTCCTTTAAAGCCGATTTCAATTCTATTTGGCAGAAAGCATCCTTTAGGGGATACAGATTTCAGTTTATTAAAACGAAGCCAGCGGTCATCTTGGATTTTAGCCAATTTTTGGAAACGGCTTTAAAAACCTCCCGAAACCCCTTGGGGGATCCATTCAAAATTCATGAAAGATCATCTATGGCAACAGCTGAACAAAGTTTGTTCATGGGAACTTGATTGGCCAAATGCTTTGACAGCCATCTTGGATAACCTAGTTTTCTAAAAAATGACATCCAGAACCGTTGAACTGAATTTTTTAGATATGATTAGGCACTAAGGGTCACTAAAGTTTGGTATACGTAAAAAACATGGCCAATCAAAATGTAACTTGTTTGGTGGCCATATTGGATTTTTTATTTGATGGATTTTGAAGTTGAAATTGGTCTTATATAGATTTTTGAGTATGCCGATTTCAAATTTTCACTTGAAATTGTCGGATAAATGGTTTGGCAGCCATCTTGGACCATTTTCAAGTTGAAACACTACAATACTAAAGCAATAGGAAAAATGTAACTTGTGTGGTGGCCATATTGGATTTTTTATTTGATGGATTTTGAAGTTGAAATTGGTCTTATATAGGTTTTTGAGTATGCCGATTTCGAATTTTCACTTGAAATTGTCGGATAAACGGTTTAAAAAACTCCCATACTAAAGCAATAGGAAATTTAAGTCTTCTCGAGATCATCGGGGTTGATTTCAATTATATTTTACAGGAAGCATCCTTAGGGCAGAGTTTCAAGTTTGGTCAAAGGAAGCTGATTGGCCAATATGGCCAGCGGCCATCTCGGCTTCCGCCTGATTTTTTAGAAACATATTGATTGGCGAAATGGTTTGATGACCATCTTGGATGACCTAGTTTTCGCAAAAATGACTTCTCCTGAACCGCTGAAGGCTCAGGCAGAAATTTGGGATGTATGGTTATCGACTAAGGACCATTCAAGTTTATTCAAGGAACGTTAGTACGTTAAAATACATGGCTGCCATCGACCAATCAGATTTTAGCATTTTGGTGGCCAGCTTGAAAATTTGTATATCGATGGGTTTTGAAGCCGAAATTGGTTTTGTTTTGTGGTAGTATTTCAAATTTTCCACCTTGGAAATTGTTGGATAAATGGGTTGGCCATCTTTAATTTTACCTGCCAAAAACTCCCATAGTAAAGCCATTGGAAATTGAAAATGTGATAGGACGCATACTTGTTGCGCTTTTGGCCAAAACCTTAGGGTTCTACTTATAGTCAATGCTATTTCTAGTTCAAATGCCTATGATCCAGGTGAGCGATAAGGGCCTTTGAGCCTCTTGTTATTGAGTATAATGGGAAGATTTATCTTTGCGATATGTTCTCCAGAAAATATCCATCATTGATTTTTAGAAAATTTCACAGGAAATCCTGTAAATCATTGAATGGAGGAATCCAGTTTTAGCTATGCCCTGCCCAGCTCTAGCTAAGCTCCACCCACTCTTTGACTGTGTTGAGATAAATCGATCCCTGCACTCTCTGAATCTCAATTTCCAGAAAACTTTACAGTTAAGCTGTTGAATATTTTGAAACTAATTAGAATGGGTGCTGTTGCTGCCTATGGACTTGTCAGACTATTAAGCTCTTGCAACAAATTATATCGCATCATTCATGACACAATAGATTATGACGACAGCCATCATGTGACTTAGTTGATTATGACATCATATGATTGACTGAGAAACTGGATTCATCAATTGAATGCTGGGCCCATTTTACCAAAACATCTGGATGGCACTTCCCTGATTAATCAATCTGTTCGTTAGTCATCATGGATTTTCTGAAATTCTCAGTTTATAGGTAGTTTTGTGGTATTACAGAATTGTGATGAATGAATTATTTATACACTGAGACTCATCCACTTCTTGACCCATTTCCCACTTTTGCTGCTCAACAGGTAGAGGCGACCTTTGGTTTATGAGTCGACCTCATTACCAGAGGACCACAGTGTATCCCACATATACATGTATTGTGCAGAAACCCAATGTTAAGCACATTCTCAGAAGATATCCATGTACCAAATTTGAAGTGAATCTACATAGCGGTATGCACTGAAAACTAGATTAGTATGGGGTGGTTCTGATAACTCAGATTAACAGAAATAAACATCGCTGAGACTAAATTTGTTGGTGTAATACCAAATTTGAAGCATACATGTATCTGTGACAAATCTCCAACAGACGTATCCATTTTTAGCCATGCCCCACCCATTTCTAAATAACCTCCGCCAACTTTTTACCTGGGTTGGAATCAACTTGAAACATTGAAACCTGAATTCCAAGAATCTAAAATTCAATGGTAACTATACAGGTAAACTGTTGATTATTTTGAAACTAATTTGACTGGGAGCTATTAATGCCTATGGCAACAATAGATCCAAATCAAATTAGTTTCAAAATGTTCAGCAGAAGGTTTATTGAATGACATACTATTGCCACCATCGTGACAGACTTATGTCATTTTGATTGTGACATCAGCTGAAAAGTGACATTTTGATTATGACATCAGATAATTGAGTGGCAGATCGGACCATCCATTAGAACATATCCCAGAGATACTACATGTATTTGACAAAAAGTAAATATAAGCCAATCTTAAAGTAACGAATGCAACCAGCTTCCCTTATTCCAGAAAACTAATTTCAAAATATGTAACAAGAGCTGCCGAAACAGCGCATAATACGCTGCCATGATGATGAGAAACTAACAAATGATAGTTATCAAAAGAAGTTTCAAAGCCATTCGATAAATGGTAATGGAGTTATTGTCCAGAAACCGATGGCTGGTGGCCATATTGGATTTAGGATCATTGTCCATTTCGATAGGTTTCTTCCTAGTCGTCATCCTATGACGTGATCCAAAAAAAGGGTAACAGAGTTATCGCGCAGAAACCAATTTTCAAGATGGCTACCGGTGGCTGACAGCCATACTGAATTTCAGATCATCGTCGATTTAGATACGTTTGTCCCTCTCACCATTATGAAGTTTCAACGCAATCCAATAAACAGTAGTGGAGTTATGTTGCAGACACCACTCGGTCACCTGCCCACCCGTCTGTCCGCCCACACGCACATAATACCCAGGCTTTTTTGGTGGGGTATAAAAATTTCTTGCATTTTCTCTGCCATAATCATTTGAGACAAAGACATTAGCGCCGCCATTTCCACTTTATTTATACAAGTAATTTACAATGAATTGATTAAATGAATGTCCAGCTTTTATTTTTTACTTCTTCCTTTCATCTTTTGTCTCACCATTTTTCCAGGTCGCTTGGTCTTATTCTTATTGATGAACTGAAAAGACAATGCCAAATCATTAGCAGCCCTAACATGAAACACACATCCGATGACAAATATCAAACATAGCTACACAGGTCTTCTTTATCCCTCCAATGGATGAAACCCCCCCCCCACCCCCCTTATAGCTAAGCCCTGCTCATGTCTAGCTATGCCCCGTCCATCCCTTTGCACGTATTGGGATCGATTTATATACTTTGATATTCATGGTAACTTTACAGGGACCATGTTTCCGAAGCTCTCGTTATGTTAGCAATATCGTTACACAATACTAAAGCAATGGGTATAACGATAGCCCTAGCAAATGATAGCTTCAAAAACATGGGCCCAGGTAAGCTGTTGAATATTTTGAAACTAATTTGACTGCGTATTGACAGCAACAGTCTATGCAACAGTGCCCAGTCAAATTAGTTTCAAAACATTCAACAGAATGTTTATTAAGTAGTAGACATACAATTCGTACAACTGATGGACTATTCAAGGTTCATGACGAACATAGCTACATCATTCATTAAACATTCTGATTGTGACGTCAGTCTACATTTGACATAAAGGATTATGACATCATATAGTTGAGTGATAAATTGGATTCATCCATTGTCAAGATGACCATAAATGCTGTCTGCAGTGGTCTTGAGGAAGGGTCATTTGCAGACAAGAAGACTATCCTAATCACAGGAATGCTTGGCTCAATAAACAAGTCATTCCGTGGATAAAGTATGAAAAATAGGCTTCTCGTCGCCTGAAAATGGACATTCACTAAGCAAAAATATACATTAATATAGACTTGTGCAAT